>VZTU01032400.1:127559-154836 GCA_013400835.1 Zapornia atra
GGGCCCCGTGGGGGCCTCGGGCACCGGGAGTGGCCCTCGGCGGCAGCCTCTGGGGAGGGCAGAGCAGGCCTAGCGCCTTCTCAGCGCCGGAGGTCGTGGGGTGGGCTTTTCTCGTTACATCCTCCTTTCCCTTGAAAAGTGCGTGGGTTTCACTTGCTGCTTGCGGCGTTACTCCTCTTCCCTTTTTCCTCGCTCCTTGCGTTTATTTCTTCACTCTTTCTCATCCTGGCAGGGGAAGGCTTTCATTTTCGGGTCCTTTCAGCTAGTGCCCTTTAGTCCCCCTCCCGTGAGCACTGCCCGGGTTCGGTGGGGCTCCGAGGGGCTCCCAGCGTTAGCCGGGGTTTCTTGTTCGCGGCGCCCAAAGGCCAGCCGCGCTGGGTCCGGCAGCTCTGCTTTGAGGAGGGGGAAGGTTTAGGAGTTTGGAGGCGTAAGGTGGTGTGTCGTGGGCAGGAGTAGAGCGTGTCCTGCCCAGGTAGCGCGGGGGGAGAGGGTGTGGGGGAAAGAAAACCAACTGTGGAATTGGCAAAGCTGATCTGTGGACGGTAAGCCAAATCTTGGTCCAATGCAAATGGATGCAGGCTCTTCTAAAATCCCAGCTGTTTCCTCTCTGCCTCTCCTGGTGCGAACGCCGTGTCTCAGGCAAAATCCTTCTCTGCGATTCTTGCTGCCTGCAGCGCTCTTCCTATTCTGCAGCACTTGCATGCCGAGTCTCGGGTCTGCTTGTCATGTTCACTTGCCTGTGCCTCTGAATTGCAGCTGCTGCATGTGTGAAGCCCCTCAGCTATAGGATCGCTGTTACCTGTGTATCGGCTTACCCTTACTTCGTTTGTTAGCAACTTTTTAACATCTTAATTCTTAATTTCACAACATTAAATTAGGTGATTCGGAGTTGTTAGTAGCCTCAAAATCTCACCTGTAAGAGATAAAAGATGGTACTTCTCTGTCCACAGCTAAGGCCTGAGACACAGCACTCGGAGGCCATTCAGGATGTGCTTTTGTGGGTTGTTTTATTGGTTTGGTGATGGTGTTAGGTGTTTGGGTTTTTTTTTAAAGATTGCTTGTCCTCAGTTCTTCTGTAATGCTCACAGGGCTTTCCTTGGCCTATTGGAAGGAAGAGACTGCCATCACAGCATCAGGAAAGGAATGCAAAGTCTTTAAAAAACAGTGTTTCCAAGACCTAGTTTTCAAGCTCTTTTTCATATGCCTGTGCTGGTAATGTTTCACGTGCTGAATCCTATACCTGAGATGTAGCATAGGCAGGAAATTAATTTCCTCAGCCCAGTGCTTAATGTGCTGCTAATTTCCAGCTTTTCTAGGAAAGAGGAACTTGTAATGTATAGGCCTGATAGGCCTCTCCTCTGGGTTTCTTATGTGGTTTTGCTTCCTCAAAAAAAGTGACCCTAATATTTTGAGTTTTTTACTTCGTGCCCCAATTTGTGACACCGCAGAAGATGCTGCATTGTAGCTGTGCAGACTCCCAGTGTGATCTTTCTTCACTCTTCCCTTACATATTTTTGCTTATCAGTAAAAATAGTGGCGTTACTATTTATTGTTCTCTCTGGCTCTGTGAGAAGAACGAGGCGACTGGGGCTTACAAACAATTGTTTCAAGCTTTCTGCAGGCTTGGGCAGAGAATGCTATGTGTATTCAGTCTGTTTCATGTGTTGGAGATTATCTTTAGTGAGGAGACAGCCTTAAAATCGATGGGAAATTAAAATGTCAGGCTTGTCCTTTTTTTTTGCCTTCAAATTCTGCATCACTGACCTGTTGTTGTGAACTGGCTCGGCTTGAACTCGGTTAAAGACAGGCCCTTCTTAGGTTTATTTTATGATAGGCTCTAATTTTGAGGGCTTGATAAAGGATATTTGTAGGAACGTGGGTTTTGCAGTTCTTAGGCGTTTCATGAGTGCTTCCGTGCACTTTCACCCTGAACACCTTCCCTGCTCCTGTGGCATTGATCTTTGTATCGCTGAGGGTGTAACATAAAGCCAAAGTCAGCCAAGAGGTGAAGACCTGACATGAAAGAAGGGGTGGTAGTGTGTCTGATGCCCATGGGTGTTTCTTGGTGAAGATGCATTTCCTGTAAGGTGGTTCCTGTTCTGTCACCTGGGAGTAGGGAAAGAGATCTCCTTGAGATAACTGCTCTTTAACAACCGCTACTGTGACTACTGGGAGGAGTGTGCAAGGTACATGAAGGGAGCAAGGTACTGTCTGGTTTCTTTAAAGCAGCTGAAAACCCCACCTTGGTCCTGTTGGCTGAAGAAACTGGGGCTTCTCTGTTACCTCAAAGCTCTGAAAAAGCTCAGATTTTAATTAGCTGCCAGTTACTGCTCCTTTCCCAGGCCTTTATCTACATTTCTATCCAATCCCAAGGTTAAAATTAGAGACTACTGGAGTTTTTCTTTTTGCCTATCATTTAAAGTTTACCATTTTCTCTGGTCATTTGCTTGTTCACAGCAGCGTGAAAAGGCTGGTCTCAGTGGCTGGTCTCTTGTTTCCCACTGTCACTTCAAAGGGACCTTTGGGGTTTTATGTGTTCCACATACCAGTTTTCTGTACATGCATGCTGTGCCATAACGAATAAGGGTTTTCTCACCAAATCTAACCTAGCACAAAACTGATAGTGTAATTACAGCAAAAAGCTATGGTTCAGTGGTGTTTCCAGAGGATCTCTCTTTGCATCTGAACCACAGATCTAAGGCTGGTTTCCACAGTTTTGACTGCCTAAATGGCATCAAAGATTTTGTGGAATCTGTTCCGTGCCATTTTGGGAGTGAGTTTCTCTTGGACTATAAGCTAAATGCAACAATCTACACTCAAGAGTCTCCAAAATGTTTTCTAAACCTGAAATAAACATCTGTTAGAGCCTCTTAAAATGATAACTAAGTTGCTACCCAAACCTAAGCTTCATGACAGACTGGATGCAGAGGTATTAGGGTGGAGTGCTGGGCAAGTCACTTGGACGTGAGTCCATGCTGCCAGCTGAAATGCAGAATGGTAACATTAATATATTGCATTAAAATTGCCTTTGATACAGTTTTGTGCAGCAGAAAAATTGTTATATTTGAGATGGTGTAAGCTTTTTTTTTTTAATTGCAAGGAAGATGAAATCTGCTTTTGGAATGGGAAAAGCTGTGGTTGAAGCTCATGACTTTAATAGGCCTATCTGGAAATGCTTTGAAAACTCTGTATTGTTGATGCCTCTTCCCCACCCTCAGCAATTATTTCATCTGTGAGGACAAATGGAAATCTTCTTAATGTGTTCACCAATGCACATGGGTCTGCAGTTCCATCTATTCGTTTAACTTCTGCTAAAACCTTAGAGCCCCATCCGCTTGGAACTTCACAGAGCCGTTATTGTTCTGACATCTGGGATAAGCACCGAAGTGTGCATGAGTATTAGAAAAGGCCCATTTATCATCCTATTTTTAAAGCTGTCACTTTGTTAGAAATACACTTCTGGGAGGTGGGGGGTGTCATCCTTTTCTGTCTCTCTGAGAAGTTGCGTTTCATCAGCTGTAGCCACTCACACCGGAATGCGTGTAAAGCAAATCCAAGTCACTGGTAGTGGGGCTGTAAGGAATAGAACTACCTTGAGACAGGCTTTGCCCATTACTCTGGTGAAATAAAACTGTTGTTTAGTTCTTGCTTTGTTTAAAGCCTTTTAGGTTATCTAAACTTCTCTGTAAAATCAGTTGCTATTGGGAAGGGTTGGTGGCAGTCAGGGACCAGTCAGATAGCAAGGGAGCTGTTGCATTCATCTAGCTGAGTTGTGGTTATTACAAGCCAGAGGCTAAAAGCTAGCATTGGGCTCCTTTTGGTTTTGAGACATTACCAGGTGGTGGTTGTGAGGATAGCTTTCAAAGCTTAGAGAGGAAACTTCAAAGGATTCTTTTCTTTTTTTATTTCCTTTTTTTGTTTGGTTTTTTTTTTAATTTTGTAGGAAGGAAGTCCAAGTAGATGAGGGCAGGTGAAATAAGAAGACAACTCTTTTTGTTTTCGTTTCCCTGTGGGTTTTTTTGCTGGTTTGGGGTTTTTTTGGAGTCTTACCTGACTGAAGAGACAGAACTCTGGCTCTAAACTTTTAAGTTCCGGCAAGAAACTATTTCTTCTTGAACTCCCCAGATAGGTGTGCTATTTAAAGCATTATGATTCTGAAATTTCCTTCTTTGTTTTCTTGGTTGGTCAAGCAGAGGAATGATAAAATAACAAGGATGCCCACTGACAAAAAAAGGGGAGGAGAAACATTCCCCTCTTATGAGTTACTTTTAATAAAAACAAATCCTTCAGCTCACCACTGCAGTTTTAGTCTAGAATCCTCAATAGTGTTTTTGAATCCTCAGTGAAGTTCGTAGAATTAGGCAGCAAAATATCTTCAGGGAGCTGAGTCAAAGTGTCTATTAACGCCTAAAGGTTTTGTTTCATACTTGAGTAATGAAGTCTTTTGACTTTAGCAACGAAAGCACTGAGCTGTTTGTCTTCAGTCAGTTTCAATACAGCTGTAGTGTAGTTGATCTTAGCATATACCTACACAGTAAGAACCTCATCATCTCATCTTTTCTTTTGAGGTCATGAAACGCGTACGCACAGAGCAGATTCAGATGGCAGTGTCCTGCTACCTCAAGCGCCGTCAGTATGTGGACTCGGAAGGTCCCTTAAAACAAGGGCTGAGGCTGTGTCAGACTGCTGAAGAGATGGCAGCCAATCTCACAGGTAATCTTACCGTATTTTCTGTGTGTGCTTGGCAGAGTTATGACAAGTGTGAGTATGTATATTGGTAACTACCTGAATTTGTCTGTATGTATGGACAGCTCTCCTTTCAAAAGAGAGAAATTTCCCAGTGGGAAGTCAGGGTGAGTTCTGAACTTCTGAAGAATGAAAAATGTGGATGAACGTATAACAAGGTGAGATTCGTCCTCAGGGAAAAACAGAAGGTTGACGTATCAGGTCAAGGTAGTGGGAAATGCTTATGCTGTATCCCAAAGAACGTGAAGTCTGGTGAGTAGCAGTGCTTTGGGATAGAGGTGAAAAGAACCTCGATGAAGAATTAAGTAGAAATATGAAAACCTGTTGTACGTACGTGCTTCAGGAGAGCTATATCATGCGAAATGGAGGTGATACAGGCTGCTGCTTTCTTTGGCCTAGTCAGATTTCTAGTCACGAAAGCTCTGTTCTGTCACTTGGAGACAAACCCACTGAACTAAGAAACCCCACCCGTTCAGGAGATGAGACAGTTTATTTCCCTGCATGCCCTTTTTCCCCTTTCTTAAAGGCTTCTGAATCCTGTTACGCTATCTGCTTTTCAAATCCTGTGGCAGTCTGCACTGTAATTTTTATTTTCATTGCAACAAACTGCACTACTGCTTGAGCACATACAGATATTCAAAGGATGCAAACAACAGAGATTATAAAGATTACATTTACTTGTAAAAGTAATAAAAAATACTGGGCTGTTCTTTGGGTGAAAACAAAAATTGGAAATGTTTTCTGTTGATGACACTTTTTAGGTTGTGACAGGATCCCAGGTTAAGAGCAGTAGAGACCATGTTTACTTGTGATAAAACTTGATTTGACAAAACATTTGTTGATGTATAACTCTCTGCTTGTAGGTAGATATGATTGATGCCAAAATAGGTCTTAGGTCTTTCTACCTCTAGAGTATTTTGCCATAGTTACAATCCAAAGATGTACCTATTTACTTGTGAGTAAATGTCTGGGCTAACTCTCTGGGGCGCCTGAAGGAAATTGGGTAATATTTCATTATTAGAAGTGACTTGCAGCTTCTTAGTAGTTTTCATTTCCTTGCTGTTTTCAGAGTAACTGTGAGAGGTTGGTCACAACTCTCTGAAGTAATACTGGGGGAGATGGGAAAGGAATTAAACCAAAGTAAAGTGCTGAATTGTTTCTGAGAGGTTTTTCTGGGGGAGGTGGGTTGAAATGGGATTCAAAGTTGAGACCAATCCGTAGCTGGGGGACACAAGTGTATCTGATGCAGGAGAGACAGTTGGATCACAAGCCCTTGTATTCACAGACGGCACCACGCAGAAAATAAACCCGTTTCAGTAAAGAGTGTGGGATTGGGTTTTGTCTTTTTACTAATCTTCCACCAAATGTTATCACTAAATTTCTTCTTATTAGCCTGTATCCTCTTGCCAGGGCAAGGGCTTTGTGGTTGGTGATTCAGACCTTAGTCACCAGTGTTCATTAGAACTGAGAATGGTCTGCTCTCCTGTATGCAGCTGCTTACTACTTTTTGTCAAACATGAAGTGTCACCGAGTGTGCTGCAGTTCCATGAATGACTGTTGAAAAAGTAAAACCCACCTAGTACTTATTCTTACAACAGAAGCTGAAAATATTTTCTCCTCACTCATCTTGCTTTTGCAAACTGCATAAAAACTGACCAGATTCTAAAGCCTGCATTGCTTTATTTCAGGGAAAGCCATCAAATACTTTTTTCTGAAGATGCATTTGCTTGTTCTTTAACAAAACTCACCTTGCTTTTTCTGTTCAGCTCTTTTCTTTTGTTTGACTTTTAACTAGCCTGTATAAATGGGACAGTTGCTTAATTCTGTCTTCAACTCTGTGATTTCTTTCTGTGAAAACTGTTGTCCTTTTTTTTTTAATAGTTTTGTTTCTCAGCTTTATCTCAGCATTTCTTTGTCTTCTTCCAGAGTCACTTGAGTTCGGCCCTTCTCCGTTGCTTCACATACTTGCTCTCTCTGTACAGCTCTGTTTTTACAGAATCATAGAACAGCTGAGGTTGGAAAGGACCTTGAGCGATCATCTGGTCCAGCCTGTCCTGGGAAAGGGAGCCCAGATGCCTGTCTAGCACCCTGTCTGATTGCATCTGCAGTAGCATACAGCGCACTGCTTCCTCGTGGCTATCCTGTATTTCTGTAGAAAATTAGGAATATTGGAGGACAGAATGAGTGACTAAGGAACTATTTCCTCTAGTATTGTCCATGGTATTCTATCGGCACACAGATATATATGAAATACTGTAAAGTTATGCATCATCTCACTTGTGTCAAAGAGGAACCAGTTGCTGTAAAACAGCATTTACAGTAACCCCGTGCTTGTTTGCTGGAAGCAGTGCTGCTCGTAGCCAACACACGAGAGCAGGAGGGTACTGTGCATATCCCTGAGTTCGGGGCAAGTCCCTTTGGATTTGCTGTCAGGTCACGTAGCTGGCTGCTGTTACTGGAAGCAAAGTCAAGGAGCAGATGCTTCCAATAGATGTTCTTATGACCACTGCGGAGGGTGGAAGAGAAACTGGGGTAGACCTACTGATGTATGAGAAGGATATGGCTGGTGTTTGTCTTTTATTTCCACTGAGAGAGAATGCCTGAAAATTTACTCCCTTGTTTTGGAATCAAGTGAGGTTTTTTCCCTTTTGCAGTTCTGGTTGGTGTAAAGGTTTGTGAAGAAAAATAATTAGAATTTGAATTTGTTACAGCTCTCTGGTATGTGGGGTTCATTTACCATTTGTTTGATGGAAATGAGCTCTAGCATTCTAACTGAAACAGTGGGGCAAATGATTCCCCAGTCAAACAGCTCCAGGATAGGTAGCTGAAGGTGATGTTCCTCTTTCTGAAGCATGACGTCCATCTTAGTTTTGGAATTAAGTTGCCTATGCAAATGAAGTTAAATAGGTGGCATGGTGGGAGCACTGCACAGAACCAAGGACAGTAAGTTGTGCTTGCATGGTATGAGCAACATGACAAGTGATTCCCATTCCAGTGAGGCCGCCGGAACTCTGTGGAGAGTTGACCCTTGATAAGTCAGAATAGCAGGGTTGTGTTTTGGGTTACTTTAGCTGTTAAATAATACCAGCACATGAGCGTGGGGTTCTTACCAGCTTTGAGCTTCCTAAGCAGCCCAATTGTGGAAAGCACAGTGTATCTCTGTACCTTTCAACAGGTTGCATTTGTTTATTTCAAAACCAATCTGAGCACAGCACAGATGGGGTATTGGTGCTGGGATCTGTATTTGCTTCTTCCCATGAGGGGACGATAAGCACAGCCTAGCTCTCTGTTTTTGAGGCTGAATTCAGCTTGCCCCACTGAGTTGGTAAGCATACCTCCTCCATTTCCCTAAGCTCTGGGAAGATGGACCTGTGTCTTACCGGGGGGGAGGGAAGAGAGTGGAAGACAGAGACAGGCTGCCTGTACACTGTGTGCTGATCTTTCTAATTAGAAGCATGTTTAGCATGTGAAAATTTGATGATGTTGTTCATAGACTTCCAGGGCTGTCAGAGTTGAGCCTATGTGAGCCAAGTGCTGGTGCAAAAAGCAATCAATCAGGAATGCAAAGAGAGGATGGAAAGCAGGGAGAGGGGGAAGAGGAGACTGAAGAGAAACTGGAGTAGTTGAAAATGAGTAATAAAAATGGGGGGAGAATATTGATTAATTGAAAAACAATTATAAAAAGAAAATTGTTCAATTCCTTGCCGTTCTGTGCTTTTCTTAGAAGAGCAGATGAATAAACATAGCATGTTGTAATTTTGCAACCTGTGCTGCTTCTAATCACTGGTATTTGTATATGTTTATGGTATGTTCAGGTTGTGTGCAAACTTGCACACAAGTCCCCTGTCAGATTCTGATCAATGAGCAGAAGAGCAAAGGTTTGGTGCCAGAGAAGACAGTTGCCAAACTGCTTTTACCAAAGTTGATACTGGTTCTGAAAATTAGTTTAACACCATCTCAGGAGATCATAACTCTGCCCTGGGTCTGTGGTCAAATACCAGTGGCCCTTTAACTGAAAATCCTCAGTGAGGAGAACATATTTTGATTTTAGAGAGTAGTGCTTAAAGATTCAGTGGCTTTTCACCCCCACTTCTGGAAGACGTAAATGATAATGATTATAATTTGTAGTAAACGATAGCGCCTGGGACAAGTACTTTGAGACCAAAGTATTGTCACTGCAGGCCTTCTTCATGCAGTCCATGATGGGTGGTAGGTCCTGCACAGAAAAGAAGCCATGTTTTGGAGAAAGTTATAGATAGCTTTCATCATCTTTTCTCAGTGCACAGTAGTAAAACTTTTAAGGGATCTATGTTAACTGTTAAGGGTGGCGTTACTCTGAATTTCTTGAGGACTTAAGGTTGTATTTGAAACCCTGAAACTCTAAAAATTTTTTTAAGATTTTTAAGGGTGTTTTTTTTTAAGCGTCCAGTATACTATCTCATTCATGATCTGTCTAGGTTGTTAATGCCATGTTTAGGTGCTTCGAACTATGTCGTCCCTGGACGGTTAGAAAGATGAAGTATCTCGGTGGCTGCATTACCTTGGATTTTATGAGAAGCTTTGTTTTCAGACCTACATGCAGAACTCCTCAAATCCCTATTTAACTTTTACTTATTTTATTTCACAGTCCAATCTGAATCTGGTTGTGCCAACGTTGTGTCTGCAGCTCCCTGCCTGGCGGAGCCACAGCAATATGAAGTACAATTTGGACGATTACGCAATTTTCTCACAGGTAACTATCAGGAAGCAAGGAAGAGGATAGTAGCTGATTTCTTTTTTCTGTCATTTCAATGAGTATGGAACAACATAATAAAATTTAAAATCATGTCTCTTAATCTTTGATTTCTAGTTTGAAGACTTCAGTTACTAAAGTTAGAAACATTTATTTCCATGTTATTGTCTGAGTGCTGAGTACCTTTGGCTTTTCTAGATAGCTGACTGCCCTTTCTTATTCAAGCATTTGGCCTTTGTAGATCCTACAGGCAACAGCATACATGTACAGGACAAGAAGGAAGATTAAGAGTGTTTTATGTGAAAGGCAGGTGAACTTAGAAATGAATGTAGTTGTCTGCTGTCTCCTAGTCTACGGGTTTTAATTTTATTCATAATTGCCTTATATTTATGGTGGTCTAAATTTTTAAGGGAGGATTTGTTCCCTGAGATTTACCTGTACTGTCTTTGAGACTGGAAGTATATGACAGAAAGGGAAAAAACAGTATTGTTCTGTAGTGTGATGCAGAAGACAAGCAGTTTTTCTTTTTTATATATATTTTTAATTACACTCAAAAAGGTAGTCCTGGGAATGTACTTGTATCTTCTGAGAGTCACAAATGTGGTAAGAAGAAGAAAGCAGATAGGACTTTGAGAACAGTACCAAGGAAAGAGATGTCGCTGTTCCTCCTGCCTTTGGGCACATCTACATTTGTCCAGTGTAGGGATTTGATCCTGGTGTGCATAACACTGGGATTAATATTCCTGGTAGTTGTTGAAGGGAGGAATGAAGAGGCACAAAATAGTGAAGTCTAAGCCTTGTCACCCAGAGCAGTCCAACCCCATTGCACTTCAGTATTGGAGGTAAATCCTTGCGGTTGAATAGATTTTTGAGAAAGAAGATTTCTCTGTTCAGTGGCTTAAGTATCACTTGGGGGATATGCTAGGTATGGTTTTGGTGTTTGGGTTAACTGTTTTCATTGGGGTTTTTTCCCTCTTGCTTGGTTTTGATTTCTTAAACACATTAATTCCTTTGTTTCTGCAAGGGAGTAACTTGCTAATAATTTGCCAGCACGACAGGATACCTGCCATTTCTGTGATGTCTGCCACCAGGGCACAGAGGAGTGGGCAGGGGACAAGGGCCACTGAATAATTTAGGAATTACTCCAGAGGTCTCTAGTTCAACCAGCTGCTCAAAGCAGGGCAAGGTTGGAGTTTGATCACGTTGCTGAGGGCCTGGTCCAGCCAGGTTTTGAAAATCAGTGATTGCTCTGTGCTTCTGGGTCCCAGCTGCAGGGCTAAGCAATTTGGTGAGGATTCCCCTCACAGCAGCTTGCGTGTCATCCTTTCACTGAGCACCATTGAGAAGAGGCTGGCTCCTTTTCCTCCATAATGTCCCAGTGGTACTGAAGGCAGCGGTTCTTCTCCAGGCTAGACAGCCCCAGCTCCCATAACCTGTCTTCCTATGTTCCTGCAGAACACTTTCTTCATTCCTTTCTGCCAACTTCCCATCTCTTTATTTTGTCCTTTTCCCCCACTGCGGAGTGAATTGTTGCATTTCTGGCCTAGACCACCTGCAGTGAAAAAAGCAGCTGCTGGTTGCTTAGTGCTTTTACTACATACAGACCACTGGTTTCACTGGCTTTGGCCCAGTTTCAGTATGGAAACATCACAGAATTACAGAATATCCCGAGTTGGAAGGGAGCCATAAGGATCATCAGGTCCAACTCCTGGCTCCACACAGGACCAGACAAGTCAGAGTATAGGACTGAGTGCATCATCCAGACTCTTCTTGAACTCAGCCAAGCTCGGTGCTGTGACCACTTCCCTGGGGAGCCTGTTCCAGTGCCCAACCACCCTCTCAGTAAAGAACCTCTTCCTAATATCCAACCTGAACCTCCCTTGTTGCAGCTTATGTATACACTGCAGACCAAACACATGTTCTGTAGTTATTCATAGAAATGTGAGGAGGGGCACGGTATGGACCAGAGAATATCTGGACAGGTGTTCAACAGGAGAAGAAAATTATCCTAATGGAAAAGGTGGGGGGCGGGGGGAGAATCTGCTTTAGCAAGTGGCAGGAGGGAAGAAAAGTGGAAAAGAAGCACTTTGAAGACCAGCAATGCTGTTTGAGGATCAGCAATAGGATCAGCAATGCCTATTTTGTTCTAGTAACTTGGACGATTTCATCCTCTGGTAACTTGCAGCCCTGTATGCTGCCGTGGGGGTGTGTGTTAGCTCCTAGCTGAACGTGGGAGGGAAACAGCCCCAAGAAGCTGGTAAAGGAGGGGTGGAGCTGTTGCACAGATTTGGTCTCTGCAAGGTACAGCACAGCCTAATTGGGAGTGTTACACTGTGTACTAGGAGTTACTGCTGGGATTTGCCTTGGCAGAGAGGGAGGGAGAGAGTGCACATGAGGAGGCACAGAAATAAAACAAGGGCACAGCATATTGCTGTACATTTTGGAACCTGGAGACAATCGGTGCCATCCAAAGAACCACATGCAAGTTTTACTGAAACTGAGGGGGGGGNNGGGGGGGGGGGGGGGAAGCCACCAAAGTTCAGACCCATGCCAGCTAGGTAAATAATTTTTACTTAAACACGCTAAATACTATTTTGAATATAATGAATAAATTTTAAAGTTCACTTATTGTAATAAACTGAGGGCATAGGGATTTTTCTTCCTAAATTCAGCTGTCGCTTGAGGTTGTATTTTAATAGCTGACCCACACTTAAAAAGGAGATTTGAAATGTCTGTTTTGTTCTGATAACACACTGCACTGACCTGAAAACATCTCTCCTTGGGTCTGTGGTAGGTACTGTGTATCCCCTTTAGGTGACAGAAGAGGTTTGCTTAGATGCGCCAACGAAAGTCTCCTCTTGCTTTCTCTCTGATGCCACTGTCAAGGCTTTCTGCAGTAATTGTCCTTGTCCTGTTTTATTCCTGGTAGAAAGTGGATTGAGAAATCATTCAAAGTTTTTTGCTGTTTTTTATATAGATTCAGATTCTCAGCACAGCCATGAAGTGATGCCTCTTCTGTATCCCCTCTTTGTCTACCTCCATCTGAACATGGTCCAGAATGGCCTCAAAAGCACAGTGGATAGTTTTTACAGCCGCTTCCATGGCATGTTCTTGCAGAATGCCAGCCAGAAGGATATCATTGAGCAGTTGCAAACTACCATGACTATTCAAGATATCCTGTCGAACTTGAAGCTCCGGGCTTTTCTGGATAACAAGTATGTCATCCGCCTTCAAGAGGACAGCTACAACTACCTTCTTCGCTACCTCCAAAGTGACAACAACAATGCCCTGTGCAAAGTCCTGACCTTGCATATTCACCTGGATGTGCAGCCTGCCAAGAGGACTGACTACCAGCTCTACGCCGGTGGGAGCTCCTCACGCAACGAGAGCAACGGCCTGGAACCCAGCGACGTGCCAGCTTCCATTCTGCAGAACGAGGCGGCGCTGGATTTACTGCAGGACAGCATTAAACGTGTCAAGGACGGGCCCCCTTCCTTAACGACCATCTGTTTCTATGCCTTCTATAACACGGAGCAGTTGCTGAACACTGCAGAGATCTCTCCAAATAGCAAGCTGCTCGCTGCTGGGTTCGATAATTCATGTGTGAAGCTGTGGAGCCTGCGTTCCAGGAAGTTAAAATCTGAGCCCCACCTCGTTGATGTGTCCCGCATCCGCCTGGCTTGTGACATCCTGGATGAGGAGGTCTGGATACTTGGTTTTTTTCCCCCCAACCCCCAAACCCTTTCTGCTGAGCTATTCTGGGTGTGCCTTGTGGAGTATTTAGTAATATCTTAAGGGACTGTGAGGCTGTTCCACAACCTCTCTGTCTTGAGGCACAGATTTTACAGCCTGCTCTGGTCCTTGTTCTTTCCTGTAGTGGTTGTAAATGCTGCACTGTGGTACAACGAGTTTGGGCTCAAGTCATAGTCTTAGTCTGAGGTGCTGATTGCCCTTGTCCAACTGCCCTTGAATAGCTGATGGTACACAGGCAGCACAGTTAAGTACAAGTGACTAGAAAAGGCTCCCATCCCTGAGGAGCATGGATCCTTCTTGTGGATGAGAAGATGAAACAAGGAGATGCGAGCAGTAAACACACTGTGTTGAATGAAAGCTAGAAGGAAGCTGACTCAGAACAACCGGGCAGAAGGGTGGAAAGAATGGGAGAGATGCAGGAAGAGGAAAACAAAGTAAGGAAAGAGTCAAAGGAGGCTGGCCTGAGGCCTTGCAGGGGTGAGGGGGGAGGAGGAATGCCTAAGTGCAAAACTGTATTTGAGGAATCACCTTAACCAGAGCTAGAGAGTTAGTGTGGAAAAATTCTGCAAAATGCCTCTGTAAAATAATCTGCAGCATGGAAATTTTAGAGGCTTCCCACTCTGGAGTGCTAGAGACAGGGATGTGTCTGCCTTCACATGTCAAGCTAGATAGCATCTTCTAGTTTACTCTTCTTTTTTTTTTTTTTTTTTTTGCCTTCTGGTCACACCCTTCCTCTCTTGCCACAGCTGCCCACGTACCACCTTTTATCTGGTTAGAGATCAGAATTTGTGACTCTTTGTTTAATAGTTCCCCTCTTGAAGGGGAAAAATTTAATTTGTTCTTGTACTGAGCGTTTAGCAGGAAAAACATCCTTCCACTGTTTTTATTCTCCTTACAAAATACCTAGTGGTGGGGTTCTGCTTATTCTGGAAAAGCCCAGAGAGCTTGCTGTAGACCAGGATTTGTGGTTATGGGTTGTTTTGTAAGCTTGAGGACTAGAGGCAGGCATCCAGGTGAGATATCGCAGGGGCATGTTCACCGCTTCCCGGGTTCACCCTTTCTGCAGAGTGAGCAGGTGAGTGAGTCAGACAAGCCCAATAGGGAGCTGTGGCCTTGTCTGCATGATAAGCTGCAGGAGTTCATAGGGCATGTGACTGCCTATTGCCTTTCATGGAAACCAAACATTGATAACCTGCAACGGAGGAGAATTTATCTGGTAAATCAGCACATCGCCTCCTTTGGCTCCAGACAATAGACGATTGAGATAGTGCCAGGTTATCAGGAGCACCTATTAGCTTTTTTTGGCACATCAGCACATAGGTGCATATCATATGTGTGTTATGAAACAGCCATGGAGGCTTGAGCACAAATAGCTCTTGTTGGCTCTTTAATATTTTGTGTATCCTGCAGTGTTGGTACACAGGTTGAAGACCTGTAACTGGTCAAAGACAGGCACAGATCAAAGTCATCATTGCCCTGAATAATTTTCACCACTGACAAAACAAATAGCAACCTGATGAGGAGTTCAGAGTTAAGGGAGAGCACCAGCCTGAACGCACTGCTGGCTTTGTGCCCCAATACAAATGCAAGTCTGTTGATCAGAAGGGAATTGCAGTGTCTGGGAGCCATAAGTGAAAACACATAGGGACCCAGGGGATCACAGGTGGGAACAGAGCAGCACCCACTTGGGTGCCACGGGAACAGAAGCCACGCATGCTAAAACAGAGCAAACAAGCCCACCCAGCCTGGCTGCAGTCAGTAATGCAGCTCGGTGTGAGCAGGGGCTGAGTTTCAGGCTGAAGCTGCGATTTGATCAGCAACAATCCACAGTGAAAACCTGACAAACACTTTGAGAAAGAGCAAAAAATTCTGCATGTGCTTTGACATTACTTCAGTGAGCTATTCTGTAGAATAACTTGAGAGGCTGTTAAACTTGGCTGGGTTTTGTAAGACTCCTAAATGTATTTTAGTTTATTTCTGCATTATGCAGTTAGCTTTGGATACTGTCTTTAATTATTTCAGGCACTACTATTCAACCTTCAGCTTGGTTTCTGATTTGCTGCAAGCAAATAGGTCCTCCTGTTTATGAAAATATAGACGTCTGAAACAGTGCCAGTAGTTGCAGTGGATCTTGTTTAGGGCGGCACTGAACAATACTATTTGGTTTAACTCTGTGTGTGTGTGTGTGTGTATATAAAAGTGGTTGAGACTTGGCAAAAGTGTTAGAGAACAATGTTTTTTCCTAGTCCAGGTAAAGCCTTTGTGCCAGTAAGGTCAAAGTTGTCTGCTAGGTGTAGTGATAGTGAATTCTGCTCAGTTGATGCCCCAGTACATTTTAGCAGTGTTGTCTTGCTTCTTGGAAATAGGAGAGGCTTACTATTTTTTGGATAAAGTAATCAAATTTTCTTTATAGTAGCTTCTTGCAAATGCCCCTTTATAGTCTCCCTTGCTTCAGGTCCAGTGTAAAAGTGCAGTTTTGCAGCTGTGCAAATGGATGCAATTTTGCCATGCTCATTGCTGGTAGTATGTAAATTAACAACAGAAAATAAAACCTCTGTTACAAACCACAAGAGCAACAGTCTTTAAAGTCTGTGTAGACTAAGGTTTGACCCCATTCAGCTCTGCTTCTGAGAGTCTGCTTTGACATTGCAGTGGTCCTTAAAGTGGTGGTGGTAGCAGAGATGATGCTGACACCTTGGTGGGTGGCAGATGGGTGGAAATTCTGGAAGGAGCAGTAAGAAATGTTCCGCAGAGTGCTGTGGTATCTACTCCCCCATCTTTCCCTGCTAGGAGAACCCTGCTGTAGGCAGGTAAGAGATCTTGCTTTTTGACGTTTTAGGAGCACTGCAGGTTGAGAGAGATGACAACACCCAGGGAAATGTGTTACTAGTTAGAGGGGAAAAAAAATGGGGGGATGGGGCAGGCAGGGTGAGATTTTCTGCTTTATTGTTTTTGGTGGGATTTTTTGAGGTTATTGTTGCTTTTTGAGGCTCATTCATTCCTTTGAGGCTTAACACTGGGTGCAAGATCAAGATGACTTCTGTCAGCTAGATAATGTTTGCCGCTCACAAGGTTAAATACATCAGCAGTAAATTTTTCTGGGTCCAGATGACACTCATGGAAAATCCGTTACTGATTTAAGTAACAGCTGAGGACTTGGGCAGTCTGTCCAGAGGTCTATCATTTAGAAGATGCCCTGTGTAATAAAACATGCTAATATTTTTTCTGGTTTGGGTTTCTTAACCATGTCATTTTGGGGAATTTTGTACTTGTTTGGGATCCTGTTCATGGTTGAAGACTTTTTTTAGCTCATTTTAGTAGTGTTAGTAGATTTTTCCAGTTCTATCCTATAACTTCAAATCTGTTTTGATAGTTCTTACTTTCAAAAATGGGTAGGGCAGATAATAAAAGGTAGCTTTTAGCGTGTCTGTGTGTAGGCTATTGATTAAAATATGCTTGTATAGCTTAACTTCTTGTCCATTCCAAGGAAATAGAAATTGTTCATGCCAACCTGCAGCAGCAACCACTTGAGAAGGAACTAATGGATATCTGGATAGCACCTGGTGGTACCTTATATCCAGGAAACACATTCAGCATGTGAAATTGGAATTCTGAAAAAAAATATTCTGAAGAGGAATTCCTGGCTGACTTGTAGCACAGTTAGCAACCTTTCTGTAGCTGCTGTAAATGGTCACCCACATGGTAGTAGCTGTGGGACACAAGGGAGAGCGTGCTTGGTCTGACAAAGAAATGAAGCGCATGGTTCTTCAAGGCAGTAGTTTAGTGGCTGCCCTTCTAGTTGCTTTGTTCGTCTGGGCAGCAGACTAACTGGGATAGGGAGGAAACGGGGAAACGTAGTGACTCAGAAGCTTTACAGGTGTACCGGTTTGGGTGAGCTGTGGCAGCAGGGTGCAGTTGTTATGCTATGTGGGTGTCAGACAGGAGAAGTCAAAGATAAGATCTGCTGCCTGTGACCCTACAGGAGCGTGGTTTTGAACCCTTCGGCAGGCATTTTCAAATAAGCCGCTGCTGTAATACGAGAGAGTAAGAGTGGGTGCTTATAAGGAAAAAGAGTGGGTGCTTATAAGGAAAAAGAGCAGGGGCTTGCAGGCAGCCCAAGTAGCCTTCTATGAATTTGAAGGCATAAAATTAAGTACCTGGACTGGCAGAATTTAGAAAAACTGCGGTACGGTGTAGGTAACCTGAATGGGCTCCCACTGGTAACTTGTCAGGAATCTTATGGCCATAATTAAATAGGATAAAATGCTGCAGGTATCAGCCTCCCTCTTTTAATGTGGTAACATGGCCTAGAGATGCTGTGGATTCCAGCAAGCAATGCTCTATCTGAGGTCGAAAAAGCAATTGGAATAAGAATGGGGCTTTGCATGCTAGAGCCTGTAATTTCTTTCTGCTTCACCTCCATAGGAGAGATGAAGTTGGCTCCCAACCACATCATAAAACTCCCATGGGCACTGCCTGCTCTGAAGGGAATTAGCATTGCTAAACATGGTTTGCTGTCTACCTCAAAGCACACAGGTGAGATGGAGAAAGGCAGCGAGCTCACGAGGTTTGCTCATGTCTTCCATGAGATTTGAAACTGCTGGAGGAGTAGGACTTTTGAGACTATTGGTAGGTCTGAAGCAAAACTGTGTGTGGGTCCTGAGATCAGAGGGACAGGAGATGTCGTGTCAGCCGAGAGCACCACTCATGAAACACTGACTTCTGCTGGTCACAGTCCACCAGCCCTGGGGAATTGGGTTTCCTCTCAGGGCAGGAAGTGCTCCTTCTGCAGGAAATGGGCCAGTTTGCGATGATAAAAGTTAAAGGGGCTGTTCACAAACAGAAGGGCTAGATTTGATGTACAGAGACTGTCTGTGGATGAGTGTTAACTGATTCAGTACTGAGGAACAGTGCCTGCTTGACAGCCCTGAGGAAGGGTGGTCTTCAGCCACTATACAGGTGCACCCTGAGCTATGGTTGCCTTTGCATTCTGTCAGTGAGACCCCAGCCTGTCAGGCAAGGACACCCTCTTGAGTTGAGATCTGTTGAAAATTGTGCAGTCTGTAGTGTTTGATTGTTAAGATAGGCTGCCACTTGAGTAGACTTTTTGGAGATTCTTCCCTCTGCTGGGAGATTTCTTTGCACAGCTCGTTGAACAGTCTTTAAAGGTGAAAGCCTTTACTTGTTCACTATCTGCCTTGGTACTTGAATTCAAAAATTACAGGATAAAAAAAGGTTTCCAGTACCATCCTTTTTGTGATTATTCATCTTCTCCTACCCCAAAATAGATTCTTTGACCTAAATAAACTGCATACATTTGCTGTTCTTGAAGGCTGGCTGCTCTGGAAGGGTGAGGATGTGAAAGCATCCTGATGGAGCTTGTATGGAGCAATAGATATTACAGCCTTACTGGGTTTCTGCTCACGTGTGAGGTTAAGAAGGAATGTCCATCAGACAGCTTGACAAATATGCTTTGTCTTTCCATCCTCTGCCTTTTGTTCAAGACATCTGGGTTTCTTTTTCTCTACTGTGAGACTCACTTCCAGTAATGACCGCACCGAAAGAGCAGATGCCAAGATCTGTTTCAGCATCTCAGCCAAAAGTTTAGTAGAGAGTGGATAGGGAATAAGCATATGTTTTTAGCAAGTGGAAAAATGTCAAAAATACTTAATTTTTATTTGTATGCAGTCCCAGGTTAAGGTGCTTTCTGGAGTGAGCAGGAGGCTACAAAAAAAGAAGATAAAACCTATCTATAAAGAGAGTCTTATCTCCCCATCTGTCAGCATTAACTTAGATGTAGCAAATGCACTAGAACTGTTTGTGTCTGAGTTGCACAAAGTGGGCCACGTCTAAAATAGCTTCTGTACTGATGCCTGCCTGCTTTCCTCATGGTGGTTCCTGTATTTGTTGAACAGATAAACACACTTTCCTTTGTTTCTTTTTCTCCTCCCTGACCAGGAGGACGAGGACGACAGTGCGGGCACAGAAATGAAGATCCTGAGAGGACACTGTGGACCTGTGTACAGCACGAGGTTCCTTTCAGACAGTTCGGGGCTCTTATCTTGTTCTGAGGACATGTCCATCAGATACTGGGACCTCGGAAGTTTTACAAACACTGTGCTGTACCAAGGACATGCCTATCCCGTCTGGGATCTGGATATCAGTCCCTGCAGCTTGTACTTCGCCAGTGGTTCCCACGATCGCACCGCAAGGCTCTGGTCGTTCGATCGGACATACCCGCTGCGAATATACGCGGGCCATTTGGCGGACGTAGACTGTGTCAAGTTCCACCCCAATTCCAACTATTTAGCGACAGGCTCCACGGACAAAACTGTGCGCTTGTGGAGCACTCAGCAAGGCAACTCGGTGCGCCTCTTCACCGGGCACCGCGGCCCCGTGCTGGCGCTCGCCTTCTCTCCCAACGGTAAGTACCTGGCGTCAGCAGGCGAAGACCAGCGGCTGAAGCTGTGGGACTTGGCGTCGGGAACCCTGTACAAAGAACTGAGGGGACACACGGACAACATAACCAGCCTTACTTTTAGCCCCGACAGTAGTTTAATCGCTTCAGCGTCGATGGACAATTCAGTCCGGGTCTGGGACATTCGGAACACTTACTGCAACGCCCCTGCGGATGGGTCTTCCAGTGAACTGGTTGGTGTATATACCGGGCAAATGAATAATGTACTAAGCGTACAGTTTATGGCCTGTAATCTTCTTCTAGTGACTGGAATTGCACAAGAAAATCAGGAACATTAATTATTTTTTTTTTTCTTAGGGAAGTGGGTGGGTGTATTGAATGACAGAGTCCATTGCAAGCTGAGATTACTGACTGTGAAACACTTTTCTTCCTCTGCCCCCTAGAAAGGCACGTTCAGAGTGTTGCAAATGCTTTAAAATGTCTTGCCCACATAAAGGCCTGTGCAGTTGAACAGAAAGAGGAAAAAAAGGAGGGGTGATGAAAATATATATAGGTTCTATCTAATTTTGTACTTGTAGGGATGGGGAAAAGGGGAGGAAATCCAGTAGCTTGGGGAAACTGAAAGCCTGGTCCAGACAAGTGATACCACCAGCCACATAAGCTGCTGACCTGCACTTAAGTATCCTGCATTGATTGATGGGCACATCTTTACCTACTGCTAACTGAGGCTTGAGGGTGTGGAGAACTACTGGCCCGGTGTTTTTCTGTTTTGTTTTGCTTTTATTTTCCTGGTATTGCAGAGGACCAGCATTTTAAGGCCCTTATGTTAAAAGAACATTATGTATTTTCTACAGTGATAGTGGTCCTAAATATTGCAGTTCCACATAGCACTTCTGGAATATTCTGGACTAGCTCAGTAGAAAATACCATTTTTCTTTTTAGTAAGGGGATGGAGATCTGACCTCAGTTGGAGCCCATTTCTGTGTTGTCATTTGGGTTTGGTTCCTGGTACTAGCTGTGATGTATGTATTTATGTTCCATTAATTAGGAATCTTTCTGAATCAGGTTGCACTGTGTTTTGAGGAAGGGAGGACAGTGGGGTAGCGCGGTGGCTTTAAGGGTAATAAATGACACGCCTTGTCTGGAAGGAGGGCACAGTAGAGCTGAGGCGGCTAAGTTTGGGTTCCCAGTGGAAACAGGGCATGTCAATCCACCACTGCACCTCACAGAAATACTTCCGTAAATGGAAGTTGGCAGTCTAGGAAGAGGGGGACGGGGACAGAGAGACACACGCAAAGCGACATGGGAAAAAATAGTATTACTAAATTATTGTGTGTACACAGAGGCAGCTCTGCCAGTGTTGGATTTTTCTCAAAATGTTGCAATATCAGTTTCCTGAACACTTTGGGAGATAGATCATCAGCATTTACAACAAGGATCCATGGAAAAAAGCACGTTCTAGTTTGTCATTTGGAGAGATTAAATATTTCTGGTTTCTGGAAAGAGTTATTTTGTATTTTGTTTTCTATTAAAAGCATTTAGTTTAAAAAAAAACGGTTTGGTCCCTTTTTGGGAAACTTTCTCTGACTTGGATGGGAAGAGAGGGCAGGAGTATGCTTCTACACTGCTCGGGCAAGACCCCACTTAGTGCTTGGAGGCTGAATCTGGTGGTCTCTCTCGCTAGGTGCGTGCTGGTTTGATACCCCCTACATGCTGCTACAGAGCTGTCTCAGCAGGTTGTGGAGTAGGGTACTGATGCGGCTTTGCAGGTCCCCTGAAATGCACGTGGAGGATCTAGGTACCCCGTGAGGTTGACACTGTGCACCAGAAGATGTTGTTCTGTGATGCTGCGTGACCTCTGCTTTTGGCTTGATGTTCTAAAATGTCTTTTGAGCAAAGGCGCAATCCTGAAGTCTTCCAGACAGCCTGTCACTATTAAATGGCAATTCCCTTCAGCTTCCCTCAGACCTTCTGGACTTTTCATGACAGAATTCTCTTGAAAGCATCCAAACAATCTAGGAGTTTAGCCAACAGCTTGCAATTGCTTTCTGTCTGACATGTTGGTAAAATACTCAAACCTTTTATCAGAAAAGTGTTGACCTTTCTGAGATCAGCAGGAGTGTGTGCTGCAGCTTGGCTCTGGGAGTACCAGAAACCCCTATGTACGCTTGGAGTTGAATGGCACTGCTAACTTCTGACAGCGTGAAGCAGCTCAGCAATCCCAGACCAGGGTTGGGCACTGGGGGGAGAGGGGGGCAAAGACAAAGAAACATAGTGCAGATGATTGTATTGCTGATGCTTTGTGCTATGCAGGTCTCTATGGAGAGACCTTCCCTGGATCTGTTGAGCTGATACTGCCCACTGACTAAATGCATTGCATTCTTCACCCCGCAGTAATCTCTCTGATAGTTTTAAGTGGTTTTGCTCAGTTCTATAGACTCCAG
Source organism: Zapornia atra (assembly GCA_013400835.1). NCBI lineage: Eukaryota > Metazoa > Chordata > Aves > Gruiformes > Rallidae > Zapornia > Zapornia atra. The sequence goes on from VZTU01032400.1 coordinate 149,653, forward strand.
CCCAAAGACTTCATTGTGAAATAACTAATCTTGTATCACAACAGAGGTACTGAAGTACTTGGCTGAGCGCCTGTGTGAGTATCTAGGAAGGACATGGCTCACCAGTGTGCGCTGGAACTCATTTGCTGTTTGTTGCCATATGTCCTGAGTGGTGCTTAAATTTGGAGCAGCTGGGCTTTTGGTAATGAAGTAGAGCAAACAGCTGCCAAAAGGGGAGGGCAGTGAGGTGGTGAAATAAAGGTGAGCTGGGCAGACAACAGTTTCCCTTTTAAAATCATACTTCAGTGGAGTTGGGCTTTTATTAGTTGGGTTATTCTTTGGGTTATACTTTGCATACAAAAGAGATATGAGTAAAGAGACTTGTGAAGTAGATCTTATTATATGTACATAGGCTAAAAGATGTAAAATAATTTTCTGAGGTGTTGGGAAAATATAGCCTCTAATGATCTGCTTCAAACCTGTAAAACGTGTACTGTGTGGACAACTTTTGGTGCTCATGGAATGCAAATGTTTGAAGGCAGAAGGCCAGGAAGTAATCTAGACTGTAAAACATGTCTGCAATTGATTGACAGGCTGAATTTCAAGGCAGAACTGGGAGGAAAGTGTGAGTGGGAGGAAGGAATACCATTAAGTCTAGCAAAATTTGGGCCGTAATCACTATTAATTGTGTATTTCAGAAGTAAGTTGGCATTTGTACAGACCCTTCCTTGCTCTGTTTTAAATAGATGTTATTAAAACCAAAAAAGCATTTAGGTTGACATGAATAAGCACTCGGATATTAAGTGTCACCCCAGGGACTGTTGATGCTTATGTCTGTGTGTAACACAGTTCTCAGCCATGTAGCTGGGTATTCCTGCCCCTGTGACACTCTGCTCACTACACTCGACCCCTGAACCAGGCACTGCGTGGGACCAGGCAGTGGCTAACGGGGTGATGCTCAGAGAAAGAGGATGTGTAGACAGCAGTTCTTCTGTGCTTTACACTCTCCTCTCATCTCACAGTTACTGTTTGTTGGTTTGGGGGACTTTATTTAACCATTTTTTTTAGTAGACCTCCAGAGCTGCAGGCTGTGTACCTGCAATAGCTGCTGACTGATTTAGGTTGCATTAACTTTGTCTCAGCCCTATTATTAATCAGCTATGTAATTGTGGTTTCTGGAGTTTGCTGCAGTGAGAAGCTTTACACAACACCTTTATGAGGAGGGCAAAGTATCTCCTGTTTTTGACATCTGCCATCTGATAATTTCAATCTGTTCCCTAACCTCCTGAATTGATAAAGGCAAGGAACAGCAAACCAACCCTTTCAAAAGGTGCCAGGTGTTCCAGGCTACAGTAAATACAGACAAAGCTGAGGTGCAGCTCCACACTTAGCTACTGAATACCAATGAAAGCGTATTTGCTTTAACAAACTGCTGTGCCCATTCACGGGTCTGTATAGAGTTGCCCTTCCCACTTTTTAAGCCTGGCATCTCCTGAGCAGCATGCTCAGTCTAAACATCTTAACATCCTGAAAGGCAGAGTTCATCCTGTTCTTCCCCGTTCTGGTTCCTTTGTGAAAAAGCTGTCTCTTGCAAGTGTCTTCAGTCTAAAAAAAAAAAATAAAAAATAATTACAGAAAGGATCTTTTCCATTAACACATCCTTTGAGTTTGCCAAGAAGAATAAAAAGGACTTCAAGCCGTTTCCCTAACCTTGTTTCAGCTGCAGCTGGCTGCTTGTTAGCCCTCCAGGCTCCGTGGGCTCTTCAACAAAGCCCTGAAACGGCCTTCCTTCACAGCGGTGTCTGGTTGCTCACGGTGAGCCAGGCTCTAAAACCGTACCATTACAAGGCGCCGGTGTGACAGTTAAATTAACTGCCTGGATGTCCCTCGCCAAAGACTATCCCGTCATGCTGCACATTAGCTATGGGGTTCTTGGGTTGTGTTTTTTTTTTTTTTTAAAAAGTACTGGACGGGAGCCCACACTGACTGAAATAACTCAACAATGCTCACCACGCTCAGTGTATTTCAAGTACACAATGCTGGTAACGTTTGTCTCTGCACTGGTAATATTTTTAAACAATTTAAAGCATGCACCTGGCTTTCTGTTTCCCGGGCGCTGCTACACAACAGCACCGAGCAGCAGTTGCACAGAGGTGGTGGTATACTCTCTCACAGTGCCCAGTTTAAGACAGGTTTTAGCCACCCTGTCTGTCATCCTGCAGAAATGTTCTCTCCAGGCGGTTGCATTCTTGAGCAAGGCAGCTGTGGAAGCTATTTCTATAACCTGATATTGTAGGTGTTACTCCATAACTAAAACATGCATCCTGTTGTCAAACAGGAGATCAGCTGCATTAAGCTGAGAGTTAGATGAGGAAGATGACTTGCTTTATTGGTAGCCCTGCTTTCATACCTAGCCCAGGTCTTTGCAGTTCCATTTAGGCTAAAATTGTCTCTTTGCATAGATTTGTGATCTTCACAGTGAAGTCATGATCTTCTGTTTATGACAAGCCTGATAACAAAAATACTTGGTGTCAAAGGGAGGAGGTGTACCCCTATTGCTACCCCAGCTCCGGAGAAGGGGATGGAAGGTGGTGCAGAAGCTGAGAGTGCCAGGGCACAAGACCAGGATGATGACAGTGCCCACCTCTATTTCTTTGCTATCACTTCTTCCCCCACCCCGCCCCCAGTAGCGATGCTTCTGTTCACACTGCTTGCTACGCATCCTACACCACCGCCAGCTCCAGCGGCTCTAGCAGGGCTGGGCAGGCAGACTGTTGAAATAACCCAGCTGCCTGCCTTGCTGTAAATGGCCTGTAAAGATTTCCTGAGTCAAGCCTGGGTTTTGGTTTGGGTTTCTTATTGTTGTGGTTTTTGTTTGCTTGGTTTAGGTTTTTTTCCAGTGGCTTAACAGAGGGTAGGCTGTAGCACCCTGAACTGCCCGTTTCCATCTGAGAGAAGCGCCTTTGGTCTTGTGATATTCCTGGGGTGTTCAGAGGATATCCTGAACCCCCAGCCTTTAATTTGGAAGGCACCAGATCAGACTCTACTCTCTCTTTTACACTTAGGCAAGTGGGCTACCTAGACAGAAGTGGAGTGCCGTGGCTTTGTTGGGTGGCACAGTGATGCTCCCACTGAAGCATCCAAAGGCTGAGTTGCACAAGTCTCATGGCATTCCTAAAAGTGATGGGTAGGGGAGAGGTAGGTGGACACTAAGAGGAACGAGGGCACTAGGTAACAAACCATCCATGCCAGCAGCAGTTTCAGGGTCTCCAGACAGCAGTGATAGTACCTGCCCACTGTGATGTCTGCCTTGGGCCAGCCCTGGACCTGGCTTTGCAATAGCTAGTGATGCTTCATAGTTCGTGGAGAGGGAAAGGACAGTGCAAGTAAGGCCAGGAACTGCCATGTGCCTGCTGCAATGATAAACTTGGGTCATGCTGTAAGGCAATCCCAGGCAAACCAGTGCCGAACGCAGCTGGAGGACAGCCATCTGTCTGGTATCCAGAAAAGCACAGCAAAGCTCATGTAAACACAACTTGCCCTTTAGAACTGGCATGGATTCTTCCGGAGCTGTGTGTCGTTCAACACCAGAAAGTTCAACGCCAAGCCCAAACACCAAGCTCAGGCATCCTGAGGTGTGGAGTTTTGGGCCCACACACAACACTGTAGTGTTTCAGGTTAACACATCACAACTTCAGCTCATTGCTGGAGATGAAATGAGGTGTGTTTGCATGGCTTTTCCTCATTCTTTAAATTTTTTTTGCCTGGTGAGCAGCTTAGCTGGAGACTTAAGTGCTGGACTGCCATTGCTGTTGCCATTTTTGCTTAAGGCAATAGCAGAGGAATCCACATGTGGTAAACAAACTGGGAAATAATAGCCTGAATTTTAGGTGCTCTCTTCCCTCCTGGCAACTCTGCTCCACTAGTACAAGTATTTCATGACCACTTAGGATGACCCTATAACCATCTGTGAGCTTGGGTTTTGTTGTGGTTTTTTACATGATTTTTTTCCCCCAGAAGTGAAGCCTAAAACAAACTGGAACATAAAGCTCTGCTGCATCTAAACTTGTCACCATGTTTGCCAGCCAGACCTCCTTGTCCTGCAGGAGGGTGCTTGGCTTTCTCTTGGCTTTCTCTTTTTTTTTTTTTTTTTTTAATTACTCGTCCATAATTTACTACTTCTCCCAACTCTCTCAAGAGAAAACACCCTGTGTTTTTCAACAGCCCTCACCGTGCAGGAAGCGCAGGACACATAGAACTGCATAGAACCTGCCTTCCTGAAGCAGTGCTTGTGCTGTATGGATGGTTTTATTGTGAGTGCGTGGTGCTTCTCACTTGCAAAACTGTATCAAGAGATCACCTCATGCATCTTGGTGATACCTGTGTATGGGAATGCCAGAGCCACACTCTGCACACTTTGCTGCTTGAGGCACGTGTATACCTCCAGCTCAGGTGCACTGTGCACCCGGCAGTGGGAACTGCATGCTTCCATCGGGTTTCATTTCATGATGGAGATGTTCTGGTTGCCTTCAGATAGCACTGAGAAAGAAAACGTGTTGTGGGTTTTCAACACTTTGCGGTGCTTACGTACTTTGCAGATGCAGAACAGGCTGCAAAGGTTATTTCAGTGTCATGCAATAACTAAACATAAATCTAGCATTTGCAGTTTCACCTACACCGTGCAATGCCACCAGCTCTCACTCCCTATCAGAGACCCTGGGGACAGCCCAGGCTAGGCAGAACAGCCTGTGGCAGATGAAGCTTTTCTCTGCAAGACAGAAACCCATGCATCTGCACACGTTCCTGAGTGTGCCGTTCTCGCGGTGCTCGCCCCTGCCCCCGTTTCACAGGGATCCTCCCCTGAATTCGCTGGGTTTCCGCTCTGCACCCTCCAGCGCCCCCAGGGGAAGGGGGCCCAGGCTGTACCAGGCTTGGCAGGAGCCCTGGCGCTCCGCGTCGCACCCAGGCTGGAGGTTCGCTATCTGAATTGCGTCCCGGACTCCCAGTTAATCCCCAGCCCCTGGAGATGTGGGGTGGACAGCCTAGGGTTGATGTGGGGGCTGTGGCGTGTCCCCACGGTCACAGGGGATGGCACCGACTCCCACAGCACACATGCTGCAATGGTGTGTGGCTCCTCGCAGGTCACAAGCAGCTCCGCTAACCGTCCCTCCTATTAAAGCAAACATATTCTGTTGCGTCGCGCCC
>VZTU01032400.1:157157-207193 GCA_013400835.1 Zapornia atra
GCGCGGAGCCGCCGCCGCCGCGGGGGGCTGCGGGCACCCCGCCGCGCTTCGAGGCTCGGAGGCTACTGGCCCTGGCGCACCCCGAGCGCTGGAGACTGACAGGTACCGGCCGCGGCCCGGCACTATCCCGCCGCTGTGCCGGGGGCCGCCCTTGGGGCTTTGTCCGAGCGGGGAGGGACCGGCGAGGCGCCGCAACTGCGCGGGGCTTCTTTCGCCCCGCCCGGAGGGTCTCCCAGGGCTGAGCTGCGCGGCGGGCCGGGTGCTCAGCCAGGGTGGGGGTCGTGTCCCCGCCGCCCAACCGCTTGCCCACGGCGCGGGGGCCGCTGCCTGGGGGACGTAGCCCGGAGCGGCCCGCGGCCGGGGTGCAGGAGAAGGTCCTATGTCCCTCTGGAATCAGTGCATCTGGTAGCATCAAAGCACAACGTGAAATCTTTGAATGGGCATTTGATAACGTGTAAAAAGTTAAAAACATGTATCCTCTCTCCTTGCCATTGCTTCATTTGCTGTTGATTTGAAGGGAAGGCAGAAGTTTTGGAAGTTACAGAACTCTGTTTCTAGTAGGGTTGGTTAATGCCTCTCTGCATGTTCAATGCTCACTTCACAACCAGCCTGCAATAAACAGGCCTGTGACTATAGAATTAAGGAAAAAGGGCAACCCTAAGCTTTAAAAAAAAGAGATCAATTTGACTTTCTGTCTCCTAGGAATTTCTTGCCTACAACTTCTGTAAGTAGTTTTGAAAATGTTTTATTTATTTATTTTAGTATCTGATGAAATCAAACACCACGGTTGTATGAATTGCACTCATACCAGAATGATACTATCTACAAAGAGTAGAGACAAACTTTTCTTGATGCTGTTTCTCATGGGGACAATAGGATAATAGTTGCTAGTCAGGTAACAACATCAAATTTTGTGGGGGTTTTGGGTGTTTTTTTTTTTTAAACCATCTTTAGCAGTGGACAGTGTGTATCATTGCAGTGTGAGGGCTTTGCATAAACTTGGTTAGTTCCCATAGAATGGGTAAACAGTGTTTGAAAGAAAATATATGGGGTAGGTAGACTTACATAAAGAGGTAATTTTATGAAATATGAAATACTTTGTACAACATTTTATTCCCCGTGGATACTAGAGAGCTTCATTACATGTTGGCAATACATAGACAAAATAATGTGGATACAAACAAATTTTCACAAGAAATTAGAATCATTTATATGCTGTGAACCCCTGTTTTGTGTGGGTAATACCAGTGTCTTGGTTGTGCAGAGTAAAAGTATCCTTGCCAACTGTATCCTGGGGTGCATCAAGCCTGGCATTGCCAGCTGGTCCGGGGAGGTGACTGTTGTGTTCTACGCTGCGCTGGTGCGGCCTCACCTTGAGCACTGTGTGCAGTTTTGGGCGCCACAGTACAAGAGGGACACAAAAATACTGGAGAGCATCCAAAGGGTGGATGGTCTGAAGGGAAAGTCTTATGAGGAGAGGCTGAAGTCCCTTGTCTTGTTCAGCCTGGAGAAAGGGAGGCTGAGAGAAGACCTTGTTGTGGTCTATGGCTTCCTGACAAGGGAGAGCAAAGGAGCAGACACCGATCTCCTCTCTTTGGTGACCAGTAATAGAACCCAAGGGAACAGCATGAAGCTGTGACAGGGGAGGTTCAAGTTGGATATTAGGAAGAGGTTCTTTACTGAGAGGGTGGCCGGGCACTGGAACAGGCTCCCCAGGGAAGTGGTCATGGCACTGAGCTTGGCTGAGTTCAAGAAGCATCTGGATGATGCACTCAGTCCCATGCTCTGACTTGTCTGGTCCTGTGTGGAGCCAGGAGTTGGGCTTGATGACCCTTGTGGGTCCCTTTCGACTCAGGATATTCTATGAAAGTAGGGGAACATTGATGGGACTGGCCTGGATAGAGAGGGAAAACTGTCTAATGTTCAGTAAGGTCTCAGTCTTGCTCAGGATTATTTTTCTTCATTGGTTTATGGATTAAAAAGTAAAAAGCCTTTTACCAGTAGCTAATGTTCAGTCTTCAGATGTTGGTGAAGAAGTGAGTAACTGGTTATCTGCTGAATTTACAACCAAGTTCTTTGTTTTTTCCCATGGAAACTGAAACAAATAAACAAACCAGTTAGTTGAAGGGTGGCTTTTAGGAACCAAAGCCTCCTCTAACTAACTGAGAACCTAATTTAATTCCTTTTACTGGGCACTTGCTGTCAGCTTGTTTATCACAGGCAGGGTATGGTGTACTTGTTTGTAATTGTGTTTTAAAATAGGGCTGAGTATTCTTAACTGGTGCAGTCTGCTGATGGTTTTATCTAAGTAAATTGACTATCACAGTTACTGAAAATCAGCTACATGCAGTTTTATCTTTTGAGATATCAAAATGACCAGTATTAATGTTCCAAAAAAAACCCCACCCCCACAACACAACAATTTGATAATATCAAATCATAAGAATTGGAAAAAATACACTTGTGTAATAACTGCTTTTTAATATTCTGTTGGTCTTGGCTTTGGAAGAGGAGAGAATTCATGTAAAATTTTTCTTCTTGTATTGACAACCTACTTAATTACAACTTAACAACAAAAGTTTTCCCTTAAGCAGGAGGATGAAAAAACTAACAAGGAAAATACTTGGGTCATTGTAGGTGGAGGGATAACGAGTATGGGTAAAAGGCCTTTTGGTGTTGGTAGGAAAATCACATCTTATTCCATCTAAAATATGTTAAAATATGTTGCATTTTGTTCCAGTTGTATCTTTGTACTGAGAAGCTAGTCCTTAAAAACTCAGTATCAGTGGTTTTCCTGCTTTCAAAGAAAGAGGAAGTGTAGTGCTTTCACTGCTTAAAACAATTAAGCTAGGGTAAAACACTTAATTTCCTCTTCAAGTCCATATAAGTGGTAAGCAAATGAAGCAAATGTTGTGGGATCTCCTCAGATGCTTTACAGATGAAATTTTGTTTTGCAGGAAAGTTGAGCTCTTTCAAATCTTTTGCATTTCATATAACTTGTAATTGGTAACAGGGGTGTATAGTGTTACCACTGTGAATTGATACAGACTTTTTCTGTGATGCCACATGGCTCAGGACGTGATATTCTGCTCGTCGCTGTTTGCACTGAAATACATGGTCACAGTGATGACGATGGAGGCCTGGGTAGTAGAGTATGATTTGTGAGGCAGTTGAGCAAAGCTAGGATCTCCAGTCTTCTTGTGGTGGGGAAGTGGTGTCAGCTGAGGAGGTGCAGGTACACAGGTGAAGGTGATCTGCTTCAGTTGTGACTGGCACCAAAAGAGACAGTCCCATTTGGTTTTACACAGGGCCTTTTCATTGTCTGCAGGTTCAGGAGGAAGCAGTGTGATCTGGCCAGCATCCACTGTAATACTGTCCTTGCAGAAAGAATTTCTGACCCTCCAGATGCTGTTAGACATGAAAATAAATGTACCAAATAGTTCACTGCCAAAAAAAGACCCAAAAATCAGTGTAATATGTTCCATGTTTCATCTGCAGTTACTTCTAGAGTTTGGTAGAGCTGTGAATACATTTTAAACAGACATGAGTGTTAAATTTTGCTGGTCTTAATAACAGTGGCAAAATGATGGCTAAATACTATGATGAGAATTCACTCTGTTAATTGCCACAGTTTTGTGCAGTGAACCTAGGAGTTTGTAAATTCTGTAATACCTCCCAGGTTTAAAAAGGGAGGAAAGTAGCTTTAGCCGTTCTTTGGCTGATCCTGTGCAGTCAGGCCAGGTAAACCTGTATCTTCAGTTAAATTCAATTCCCAGGGAAGAGGACAGGGCCATTGTTGAAAATTATTAAATCCTGCTGTGTGTGCAAGGCCACAAAAATGCCTTTTCAAAATTGTCCCTTTTATTTCCATCTGCCTCCTCAGTTCCCGCTGTGAGAATCTGTCTGTTGTGCTTTATCCAAACCACACTTGAAGAAAACAATAGTTCTATTGAATTGAAAAATAAGCACAAGGAACTCTGAAATTTTTAATCCAATAGCAAAGTGTGCCCTTTTGCTGTATTACACTTCCTGCACACCGAGGCAAAGAAAGGTTGGTTTTGGACACAGGTCTTGTCTAGAGATGTGCAAGAAATGTCATTTCAAAAGTTTTATTTTAGAATTTTTGACATAATTTGTGATAACTGTTTTCCTGTGGTTTGAATTTTACCATTAATGTGTTATTCATAATCTGATTTTTCTGTACTTTAAAGTTACATCAGGTGATACACTTTCTCATCCTTGAATGAGAAATACTGGATTGCTGTAGATTTATCTTTTGTGGTTTCAAATAAGGAATAAATGCCTGGAAAATAATTTCTTAAAGAAAGGCAATTAAAATGTTATACCTAAGACTACCTCCGGTTTTTAGGTTTAGTATTTGTAATGTAGTTCAGAAAGCTGTTTTAATAATTCATTTGATTTGGAGGACTGGGGTGGTGAGCAGCTTGAATATTTTGTAAATGATGCAGAAAGAAATGTAAAACACATCAGCTGTGAGTATTGCAACTAGAAAGTCATGCTTTTGCTTATTTATACTTATTTAAAGTGACATTTTTTATGTCGAGTACTTGAGTAGGCGTATCTTTGAGAACTTCAGTTATTCTTAGGAAATTAAATTGGGCAGATAATATGTATTTAGTTTGTAGTAACATTTAAATGGTTTAATTTTGAAACTTTTGCTCTTCCAAGCTATGTAGCATGACTTTGAACATCAGCAGGCAATCCATGCACTGTTAAGGATTTACTCTCCCCTCCTCCCCCCCCATTTAAAAATTAATTAAAAGTCAAACAAGTGGCATTTCTCTGAAAAAATCAGTTTTCATACACCCATTCCAACCTTGACATTAATTCTGTAGTGTACATAATGGGAAGGAAACAAGCGAGAGCAGAGGGAGGGCTACCTGTCTCTTTGGTACCTGGATTGGACTTTAAAAAGGTCCAAGCAGCCTTGTAATTTTATCACAAAAAGTTTGCTTTCTGTGGCTAGTGGCTGCCAGTTACTATTTTAAATTGGTGATGACCTGTTAATGAAGCTACTTAAGTAAGACATTGCAGAAAGGGTAGCTGCTGACTGATGTAAGCAGTTAGGTGCTTACAATTTAATTTCTCTTCAGAATGTTTTTGCTGCAGTATTTGTGTAAATTTTGAAGATAGAAGGAATAATAGCTAGATTGGTCTGCCATAAAGATGTCTTCTATGCAGGATAAATATGAACAAGTTAAATGCTTTTAAACACATGGTGGTAAAAAAAAAAAGCTGTATGTACTCTTTCCTGCAAACCTAGACTTTATTACTTTCCAACATTTGGCAGTTAGAAACTTGGCTGATTTTTATGGCTGATGAAAATCAATATTGTGAGGAAAGACAATAGAAATTTTAAAATATTTTCTCTTTTAAAGGAATTCTGCTTTTGACATATCTCCAACTTAACTCTATGGGTGCATAATTAATGGTTTATGCTATTTTTGCATGCTGTGATAAAATACAAAAATTGCTAGTATTTCCCTACTTTTCTGAGTGAGCTCTATACTTCTGCTTTATCTGAAGTACAGACTGGTGCCTTGTCCTGAAATAGTAGTCCAAGGAAGCTGTTGAAAACATTGAGGATTCTAGTCTGGCTATATGAGCCATCCTTTCATTGTGGATTTTGATAGGATAGCAAGCTTTTAGAAGTAAAAATGATAGCATACCCCTTCCCTCCCCACCACCCACCCTGAATTGGCTTTACATTTTGTGTGTGGGTGGTGACTTCTCCAAATATATTTCCAAAATGGAAAAAAACCCCAAAAAAAACCCAACCCAAACAAAAAAACCTCCAACAACCCCACATTTTGTTGGATTCTTAAACAGGCCTGTTTGTGACGAGCAATTTTGGGGTATCTTAAACAGACTAGCTTGTGATACTGTTTGTAATTATAATAAATTATAAATTAGAGATACCATCTTTCCCAAGAGAAAGTGAAGACGCTGGCTTACAGTCAGAGTCAAGCCTCCATCTTTGCTTTCAAGCGGAGGTTTCGCACAGCTCTGAACAGGCCTTCTGTCAAGGCTCTGTGCCTTGCTGCCTCGTCTTCCTTCCCCCCTGTGCATAGTGGCTGTCTTATTTGCTCTTCCCTTTCTCAGACTTCCTCAAATTGCTGTGTTCTGCTCAGCCTGGGAGGACGCTTCTGTTAAGTATCTTCTCTGAAAGCTCTTCTGACAAACCCTCTATAGCCTACTCTGCAAAGGCTCCTTGATACTTTGTTTGCTCCATAGCAAAGGACTCCTGGCAGGTCTGTCCTGTTTGATCATAGAGGCCTCACTGAGGAGCTACTGAGGATGATGTCTGTCAAATCCTGAACATCTCATGACTCAAAGAACAGACTTTCTTCGAGATGATGGGCTGCTTCTCTTAAGTTGCATCATGTAAATGCTCCAAGCATGAGGGATGCCACTAACTGATGCTCTGGGGTTCGCTCCTGTGCTGGTATCTCACTATGCCGTCCAAACCCTGGACTTGTTTTTGAGGTATTATCACAAAGGTATTGTTTGTCTCTCTTGTTTAATTCTGTCCCACAGCAATTTTTTGCAACTGTTTATTTCTTCACTGTTGTATAATCCTGGTCAGTCAGATGACCCACAGTATGACAGCCTTTTCATGAGCTGTCTTGAAGAAATTTTCAGTAAATTGTGCAACTGCATTGTTATTGTACCAAAGAAAACAGTCTTTGCCATTTGAAAACACAAACTGTTCTTTTGTGCTTAAAGAATAACAAAATAAAAGAAAAAACACCACATATTGTATAATTGCATCAAATTGGCCTTAGAATACTCATACATTTTCTAAAAACTGTGATCATCACTGGAAACAGTAACTGGCAGGATTCCATATATGAACAGTACCTGCAAATGAAGACAGTTGCACTCAAAAAGCTAGCAGCTTTCTGAAATACACCAGGAATGCAGTATATAACCATGCCATCAGACATGAACTGAACCTTTTTCAGCACAGTAGTACAGTTGTTCTGAATAATAGGAGGACGATTCTAAAAAGTTCTTCTTGCATGAGTAATAAGTGCAGTCCAGACACCATGTATGCATTTAACACAGAAAGAAAACCATAGCAGTCATACTTAACATACTTTCTCACACACTACACTGGGTGAGGAGAATGCTCTGGTGTGACCCAGCAAAACTAGAAGCTTTCAATGTCTTGGTGGTGTTTTTATATGTAGAAAATTGGTTTTTGATTCTTTGGAGTCACTTAGTCCATGTGCTGGAGAGAGGTTTCTGATAGCTCTGCCTAGTTATTGCTTCTAAACATCCAGGTTTATCAGTTGGTGACCAGTTCCTTACACTCAAATACATCTATGAAATGAAGTTGCAGACCTGCTGCCAAGAAGAAAGCCCACATTAGCCTAAACAGAGAACATATTGATCTTAATAGTGACAAAGGCATCACTTTGCCTGTACAGTGATCTGGATTTCTGTGCAGGTAGGCAAGCAAAATGTTTGCCTAACATTTGCAAGAGGACTGCTCAGCTGCTGCCGGAGCCAGCTTGCCTTGTCTTTGCTCCTGTTGCCACTTTGATGTTGCCCTCGTCTTGTAAGTTCAGTTGATCTGACTCATTTTCTTTATTTTCATCTCGTAACCCACAGAACAGGTTCACTCTTAAAAATAAAGCTTCCAAAATACACTCTTTTGTTTGACATGATTTTCTCATTAACAGAATAAGCTGTGTGAAATTAGTACTATAACATTTACCCTGACCTTTTTTCAGTCAGTAACAACCTTCAGTGTAGTGAAGTGTCTTCATATCTAGTCGCTGAACACCTCGTACTCCTCCCTTTAGTCAGTTATCAGAATGACAGCTGCTGTTTGACTGAGGAGATAGGAGTGTTTGCTGACTCCTGTTTCTTCAATTAGTGAACAGTTTAAAGCAACAACACAAAAATCAACAGCTGGCATCTGTGCTATTTTCTAGTTGTTCCACTGGTGTAATCAAAGTGAGAGTTTCAATTAGGGAATTTTATTTTGCATGTGATTTGTGGTTAAATTAATATAGACAGGTATATTGCTTAAGGGGAAATTTAAAAGCTTTCATCTTCAGGACTGCATTGTTCCAATATATTATTGAAACTTTAATGTTTCAGAAATTTAATAATCTTCCATTTGTGAACTAGTTTTTGCTTTTAGTTCAGTTAAGGCTGTTGGAAATCATTACAGTGAAAGCTATGCTGGTTTGAATGAAGGAGAGCCGAAGGTCAGTAAATCTAAGCTAGGAAGGCTGTACCACTAGAGACACACAGGGTTTTTAGCCATACAGTCCTCTTCAGTGAATATGCAGTTGTCCACTTCTATCCATAACTGAGAAATTGTGTGGACTAGTAGAGACTGAGCTGCCATGCAGCACTGTGCTCGTAAACAATACCTCCAGCTGCCTTATAGACCAGCTTTTCCTGACAGGAGGTGACCTGGCTTTTATTGGATTTTTCCCACTGCTTCCCAGCTTGAATACACCAATGCAGCCAGCCTGTTAATAAGGTCACTCGTTCTTAGGAAGTTTTAGCTAGTAAATAATGCGCTCCTAAGATGTCTCTGTGGTATAGATCACATAAGCTTGCAGCAGGAAGGCTTTCCCTTTCTATTCCAGCTTTTAGTTTCTGTAACTTGAAGTCAAAGATCCGAGTCCTTCATCTTCAACGCGCTTGCTGGCTTGAGTGTAACACAATGGGAAGCGGGCAAATGGATCTTGAATAAGAACCACAGGCAGCAGGTTGGACACAACAGAAAGGATACAGCTTGCTTGGGCAGTGTGTGGAGCTCTTCCAGGTCTGCTCTGGTGCACTGCAATTAGGTTTGTTTTAGGTGATGGCAGGTATGCATTTTTTGTACCTTGAAATCTTCGTCATAAATGCACAGCTGTATTTACACTTCAAGTGTAAACTGAAGCAAAGCTTTCCATATGTGTGTGGAGGTGGTAAGAGGTATCAAACCATCTGTGACAGATGTTAGAAATACTGCTTACAGCGGTGCACTGCTGGGAAGCAGTCTTCTGTCTTCATCACAGAAGTGATACAAGAAACCCAGTAGAACGGAACAAAAACTTAGGCAACTTCAGTATATTCTCATGGTGTCTTTTTGCCTCTAAAGGCATTATCTTGTAAGTCTTGTAGCAGTCCTATGAATGGTTGCTTTAAGTGTGGGGTTGGCTGCTGGAAAATTATGGTATAGAAACAATGTTGTTTGTTGTGGTTCAGTGGTTTTCATATGAAGTTTATTCAGTTTTCAATTAAGAGGGGGTTTTTTCTAGTTCTCAGCCTTCCGAGCTTGGCTTGCCTTTTCAGAATCGAGCTGTGCTCTTGGCTCAGGAAATTTCCTTGCAGACCAAAGTTCAAAGGGCTAAGTCTCAGTTCAGTGCAATTTTTCATACTCTGTGGTAGAGCTTCAAACAGTTATACAGGTTGTTCCATGGGTGATCTTGCAACTGGGATTGAAGAGCTCTGCTCATCAGCAAACATGCTTCTATCTGAACAGGTTTTCTGGGTTTTGGGTTTGTTTTTTTTTTTCTTTTAGACCAGCAATAGTAGAGAGTAAAACAAAACGAATGTGTATCAATTTTGCTAGTAAAGAGTAAATCACATTGATGGTTTTTTGTTTTCCCCAAATAAAATTGTAATTGTTTAGGCAATTCTCAGATCTTTACTCCAATCCATTGCTATCTCAGAAATAGACAGCTGGAAGCTTTGTTACGGTAGCAAGCATGAATAATGAAAACCAAACCAACCAGGAGTGAGGGATCCTGTGAGAGATAGGGGAGACTTGCTAACTGTGAATGCTGTCTAAGGATGACATCTGTGAAGTGTTAACTTTGTCGGGTGGTGGTGAGGAAGGTTAGACAACAGAAGCATTCCAGGACTGTGATTGTATACAGAGGCTTTCAGGATCTTCAAATATACTTTGACTAAGTTAATTTATGCAGTGACTTAAAATGTCCTGTCCAGAACTCAGCCTAAAAGAATGCTGATTATTTAATGTCCATACATGCAAGCTTAATAGACATTTCAAGTGAAAAATTGTTTCATATGCACTATTTATGATCTTGCAACTTAATTTTTCTTGTTGATTTGCAGCTGCAGTTGGCTTTCTGACAGTTTCCAGTGTCATTACCATGTCAGCCCCTTTCTTTCTGGGTAAAGTTATTGACGTTATTTATACAAATCCCAGTGAAGAATTCACTGACAGCCTGACCAGCCTGTGTGCCTTGCTGAGTGGAATCTTTTTATGTGGTGCTGCTGCTAATGCTACTCGTGTCTACCTCATGCAGACTGCAGGTAAAAACGGAAGCAAAAAGTGCTACTGAGAGTCATCTTTTTTTTAGAGTCAGGATATCTAATGATCTGAAATAAATTCTTGGCACTGCCTGAAAGATCCTCTTGGAATCAGTAGCTTTTTTGACCAGATCAAAGGTAAACGAATAGTGCAAAGATAAGTACGCTGGAATAATCATTCATTTTTATTTACTGTTTTGTGACATCTTAAAGCTGACTATCCTGTTGTGCATTAAAGCTCTGTAACTCTTTTGTGCCTTGGTTGATTGACTTCTGTTTCTGATAGGACAAAGAATCGTCAAACGTTTGAGAACAACCATGTTCTCCTCTATTCTGAAGCAAGAAACCGCTTTCTTTGACAAGACCAGAACAGGAGAGTTGATCAACCGCTTGTCTTCAGATACGGCCCTCTTGGGCCGTTCAGTGACTGAAAACCTTTCAGATGG
The DNA here is from genome assembly GCA_013400835.1 of Zapornia atra. Classification (NCBI taxonomy): domain Eukaryota; kingdom Metazoa; phylum Chordata; class Aves; order Gruiformes; family Rallidae; genus Zapornia; species Zapornia atra. The sequence continues at coordinate 167,915 of VZTU01032400.1, forward strand.
GCTCAGGGCAGGAGCACAGGCATCTGTGGGAGTTGGAATGATGGTATGGTGGTCTCTTCCCTGCTTGTCACTTCCTGCACTTTCAAGTTTATTTCAGTTCTGTTAGTGTTTCTGTTCTGTAAAGTGTGAAAGTGATTCAATCCAGAAACTGTTTGGTGACCTTGGATACAAGTGTATTTCACCAGTTACCCAGGTGCTGCACTGCAGTATTGCATCAAGTAAACTTGATGTTTACTCAGAAGCCAAAATACGGAGAACGAGGGTTTAAAATGAACTGCTGTTGCTGCCTGAATTTATCAAAGTATAGTTGGCAAATAGCCAAGCTCTATTCTTACTGAAGGTATTAAAATCAGTGATAACATTCCCACAGTTGTAGGTAAAATAGGGTGTGAAGGGCCTGATGTAAAAGGCATTGAATGTGGTTTATTCTGGGTAAGGCCTAGGTGAGCAAAGGCAGCACTGAATATCAAAGTACTGCTGAGGATTTTTACACCAAGTGTAAGTCTTTCTGCGTTAGTCTGTCAGTAAAAAATATATTTAAGTAGGAACTCTGTTAATGAAGGCTTTAGTCCAGCGCATCAGTTAATAATCTTTAGTGGTGATTTGATTTATATAAAAATCTGAATTTGCTTGTTGTTTTTGTGGCAATAATTTTTTTAATGCTTGTCTGAGAAAAGATACATTGGTGGCAATTACCTTAACAGAAAGTGTGTTAATTTCTACTGTCTGCCTGGAGTTAAAAACAGATAACAGGAAGTCTCCTCATAAAAATAAGCTTCCAAGTTTGATATTATTAGAAACTGAGTTTCCACTCTGAAGCTTTAAAGCTTCAGACTTTGAGTGACTTTGTCACTGATAAGAATTAGGGCTTTCTGTATTTATTGAAGCAATTAGAGTCTAAGGCTTTATTTAACTATATATTAACTGGAATAACTTTATATAAGGTATTTTACTCAAAAATGCTGCCATGATGCAGTGTTCAATGGGAGACTGCAAAAGCTTGCTCAGAAAGAAAGTAGTATTATGAACAAATTATAAAGCCTGTCAATTTAGCAAATATTTATATTTTTCTGGCTATTTTTCTGTTTTCAATACAGAAAGCAAGATGAAATGAAAACACATTAGATCTAATTTCAGTAAATCTTATGAAAAGCACCTACTTATGAGCTTTGATGATGATTCTTTTGAGTGATCAGGCTTTGCAACAGTAAATTAAATCTGTTATTCCAGGTTAGGAGCATTTGTGGGTGTTAGGGAGCAGTGGTGACTCCCCCTGTTCCTCAGCTACTCAGAAGTAGCATATGGTATTTCTGTACTCAAACTTCTTGCATTGCACCATCTATGTTAAAGTTGTGAGAGCGCTTTAGACTCTATATAACAGCTTATGTCTTTCAGCGTCCCCCAGAGGTTTCCTCGTCGGCCTGCTTACTGGCAGGTTAAGAGACTTGGCTAAGACCACACAGCGAACCAGTGAGAAAGCTGGAAATGAAATCCAGACGCCTTTGTTCTAACTGTGGGATGCATTCCCCAAATGCTGTGGAGGAAGGGATATGGTGCCTGGAAGAAATAAAACATGATAAATGGAAGCATGGCAGCACTAAATTACAGTCCTGCTAGCTTTAGAATACCCGAGCACGGGAAGTTGCATTTCAGTACTCCAGTGGGTTGCTTTTAATCTGAACACTAACCCCTGACACACACCTTTTTCTTCCAGTTTTTTGTGTCTCCTAGCCTTGCTGCATTTGTGCTGAGCGTTGTGCCACCCTTAGCCATCCTGGCTGTGATTTACGGAAGATACTTGCGAAAACTTACTAAATTGACCCAGGATTCTCTTGCAGAAGCAACACAGGTAATCTTTTAACAGACACTTTCCAGTTAACTTCAAAGTTGCTGTAGTTTATTTAGGTTAGTATCTCTGAAGTACAGATCTTCTGAAGATAATTGTACTGTTTGTTGCCCTAAGCCATGCTGAGCCTTTAGTTTAGCACCTGAACTGTATGAAAGGTAAACTTCAGTAACACCTCACAGATCTCAAAAAACCAACCCTACTTTGTAAAGAACTGTGCATAACAATACAATATGGAGGTACCAGGCCTTGGGAATTTGGAATTGTAGGAAAGGATAAGAAGATTAGGCTATAGCTGTGTGAGAGCATAAAAAAATCGACCTATGAAGTTGTGTGTGATTTCATACCTAGGTTTCAAAAACAGGATTATAGTTAGGAGTTTGAAGTCATCAGAAACACATTAGATGGATCTATCTTGTTTGCAGTTCCCTCTCTGGAATGATTCCTTGGTGTTCGACGTTACTGTCAGGTCTCTAATGTTTATGAGGCTGGACATCTTTTTTAAACTTTCCAGGGCTCTCTATCTGAGCACACACCCAGATAGAGAAAGTAGAGGAGGCTGCTGTTTCTAAAGAGGCTCTTGTAGAGGGACCTTCACTGTGTTTGCTAAATGGGCTGAAATAGCGCAAAGCACTATCAGAGAAATAATAGTGAAAGTGACCTGTTCCCTCACAGGCTGATGGTCAGGAAACACAGATAAAATGCATAGAGACATAATTAGGAAAGAACTAGTTAAAATAGCTGCAGTTGTCAGCTGTTTTAAACTGGGGATGTCCTATGCAGGACTTCTGCAAGTGGACTGTGCAGAAGGAAGGTTATCCTTCTTGAAGAAAATAAACATCCTGTGTTGAAGGGAAGCTCATGTCTTTGTAAACCAGGTGTGGGACTTCACATGAAGAAGCAATTGTAGTGTTCCATTCAAATTTTCAGGTTGAATGGGGGATGGAAGAAGAATTAAATTTTTGTATCGTATTTTTACACACAAAAAAGGGCTTAGTTTTCTTTGTAAACCCATCACAATGTTTATCAACAACTTAGTCTGGTTACAGTTGAGGTAATTTTCGAACTAATACTGTGCTGTTTAGAAGTTAAAATAAAATACTGACTTGAAATGGGACATTAGTAGTTGAGCTAAATTAATTCCCTCTGATTTTTGATCAAATGAGAGGAGTTGTTTCAGGAAATAACAGAAGGCTTTCTTGCATGATTTAACATGGAATAGAACATTCTTTATTCTTCCTCTTTCTACATTGTTATTGCAAGTTATTGTGAACAGTAATTTTCTTATGTGTGTTGTTCACATCAAATTAAGTTGCTTTTTTAACCCTACTTTTATATTTTTCTTTTTCTGCTAACACTTAAGGCAATCTTGAAGTTCTTTTTAAACTGCCCAAGCATGCAATTTACTTTTAACTTAGTAGAATAAAAAAAAGGGGGGAGTAATGAGGGGAGGGAAGGCAGGAAAATTTTCCAGTGGTATCCAAATGAGTGTTTTTGAAGATAAATGTAGTGATACTGGTTTAACTTTCCAATTTCTGTAAAATGAACATTTCAAATTGTGTATCTCTTTGTGTTTGGCTTGTTCTCTGCTTTAATGCAGCTGGCTGAAGAGCGTATTGGAAACATAAGAACAGTTCGAGCTTTTGGGCAAGAAGTGTCTGAAACGGAGAAGTATACAAACAAAGTGGACTATGTGCTGCAGCTGGCTAAGAAGGAAGCACTAGTTCGGGCAGGCTTCTTTGGAGCAGTAAGTGTATTTTGATGAAAGTAAACCAACTGTGTTCTGCCAAGTGTCAATAATTTAAAAATTCGTGAGGATACTTATAAATCTGCAAATAAATTCTTCGAGTGTAAATTGAATCTACATGAAACTGTGGGAAGACTGGACTTAAATCCGTCTAAATTGCTGTGAAACTTTACCTTAACATACAGTGGTGTGATAAAGCCAGTCTCTTATTGCTGCCCCACACCCCATAGCTTTGTACTCTTTATCTGAGCCCATACCTCCTATTCAGGGAGCTAAAGCAGTGGAAACCTTCCCCCACCCTTAACGTTTTACAGGTTTGGCTTCCCAGTGAGGTGAGAAGGAAGCTGGGGAGTGGAGCGTGCATAGCGGGGGAGACTGGGACTGCATTTTTCCATGAGTTTTTTTTCTAAAACGGTACTATAACTGAAGACTTAGCAAGTCTTCTCCTTCAGTGATGGTTGAAAATAATGATTGGTGTTCCTTTCCATCTCAGGGTATGAGGTTAAAAAAAAAAAAAAAAGCAAACCAAACCCAAACTGACCAAAAAAGAGTTACTCACCTTTTGAGCACTTGGATAGCACAGTGCAGTGCTACTTGATGTCTGGCTGTCTGTTAGCTTGATTTGCTTTAGAATTGGTTTTGTTCAAATTTAACTCAGTCCTCTCAAAATCTAAATTTCCATAGTATTAGAATTCTTTTTAGAAGGAAGATTCTGAAACAATGTTTTAGAGGATAAAGCTTAACATGTATGTGACAAAAATCTGCCTTTTCCTCTTTTTTCCTTAGACTGGCCTTTCTGGAAACTTAATTGTCCTGTCAGTCTTATACAAAGGAGGATTACTAATGGGCAGTGCCTACATGACAGTTGGTGAACTCTCATCTTTCCTAATGTATGCTTTCTGGGTTGGAATAAGCATTGGAGGTATGGAATGAAAATTAGATTTTCTTCACTTCAAAGCATTACAGTCAGTTTGGGGGTGGAAGGGAAGAAGCTCTTAAAAGGATCTGTCTTTCTTAAAAAGTCTCTTCCAAATTACCTTCCCAAGAAATTGTACTTTTATTTTTCTGAAGAGTTAATGAAAATAGCAATTTATAACTTAATTTTACTATAAGCCTTCCATTTTCCCAAAGGAATACGGAGGCTATTTTTTCGATGTGTGTGTGCAATGTACATATTACTTTAATTTTCTTTGGATCTAAATTAAGATACTTGGTATATTGTGTAAAGAAATAATGCTGCTATTATTTTTTTACAGAATATGTGGGTCCATGTTAAACACACTCTATTTAGAAAGGCATGCAGAATTTAGCTGTAATTCAGTATTAGAGTGTTTTAAGCTGGAAAAGTAAACAAAGTGCCAGCAGATCACTACACTCTGGTGCTAACCTTTTGGCTTTCCTTACTGACTGATGACTCCTTGAAGGTCAGGCTCTGTAATCTGCTGGCCCAGAAACAAACTGTCTATCTTTTTCTCAGAGCAGTCTTCACTACTGCATACAGGCCAAAATGAAGATAAGGTACTTCAGAGTTTGACAACTGATTGGAAGGGTTCCTCTTTAAAATGAGTCTTTTACTTCAGATAGACCAGCAGGGCAATGCAGCTCATCTGTACTCTTCTAAGACTAAGTCAGATATTGTGGGAAGCACAAAGATCTGCCTGAGGGCAAAATGCACAAGCCTGCTTCTTTGGGTATTAACATTGCAGCGGTACCCACCCCAACTACAAAAATCCTTTCTTCTCTGCTTAAATCATTCATTTTTGGTCAACAGACAGATACCTGGCACTTTGAAAGCATGGGACAAATTACTGTTAAATAAATAAAAAAAAGAAGACTACAAACACTGATAAAATGTAATTGAATTAATTTTTTTTTAAATAAATACATATTTTAAATTCTGCTTGCAAATATATAAAAAATATATATATAAAGTTGTAAAAAAATACAGTTCTGCAAAGAGCTCGTTCTCATGGGGACGGAAATAAAGCTGTCTTGCCACAAAAGGCCTACCTTCCTTGGTGCCTACAAAGCATATAAGTCTTCAAATCACAAAGTCACTTTGGTATATGCCATCATCCACACATATAGGAGTGCATGCAATGAACTCTGACGTTCACTGCATCATTTAGGACTTTGCCTCCTTTTGTTATAAAAGTTTGCTGTGTTTTCTACCAAATACTGAAGACTCTTATGAAAACTAAAACCATTTTCTAATTAGTATTTGTTGTCCATATTATATAATTTTTTATTTTTATGAGTGGGTGTGAATTTGTAAACCTCAGCATCTTAGTTTCAACATGTTCTGTGAGGCTTATGCCTTCTCCCCTGTGACCTGCTTTAGGATGTTGATGTTTTGGCTCTTTTTTATAAGCAGACAGCTTCTCACCATGGCTAGTACCTTGTGTGGCAAGCTTTCAGGTAGTCCTCAACAGCAGCACGATGAAATGCTTTGGCTACACTTAAAGACTCGACCTTGTGCTGGGCTTGTTACTCTGCAAGAATAAACTAGTAAACCTATTTTAATGTATCTTCAGTTGCTTGCTTACATGTATTACCTTTTTCTGGTGTTTGGGGTTTTTTTTCTTCAGAATGATTTGTTTTGGAGATATAATTAACTATGGTTGCTATAAGGCTTACTGGTAGCTCTGAAATGAGATTTGGTAGGATTTAAATCGACATGTCTGATAGTGTGTTGGAATAAAAGATCCCCTACACATCTGATGCTTCAGTGGCGATGATGAAAAGTGTAATGGAAATTTAATGTCCATTCTATATGGATGCATAACACTGGTCTGCTTTTTGTTTAGGTCTAAGTTCCTTTTATTCTGAACTAATGAAAGGACTAGGTGCCGGTGGACGTCTGTGGGAACTCATTGAAAGGAAGCCCCAACTGCCATTTAATGGTAGGACCTTGGTTAGTCGCTGCACATGGGTTGGTTTTTCTCTTAGTCGTCACCAGTACCTCAGAAAGAAGTGTGTGTAATGCTTAGAGGTAGTACCAGCTGGCATTTGTTTGGGAAGAAATAGAGATAGTCTTACTAGATCTCATTTCTTCTGACTGTTCCTGACTGTGAAACAGGTGATGAAGACTTCCTTTAATCAGAAGTTTTAGAAGCTGAAACTTTGGCTGGTTTGGGTTTTTTTACCTTTAATTAATTCAGGATATTTAATAATATTTAAATACAGTAAATAAAAATATATGGCCAGCAATATAAAGATTTACAGCTTTATTTTTTGGAAGCTATACAACACCTTCCAGTATTGAATATATTTGTACAAACACCATTTTCCCATCTCCATCCAAGTAGTTCAATGAGCTCCTTGTAGAAGATAACTTTCTGTGTGACCTGCTGTTTTATTTCATCAGCAGCATCCCACTACAAAAAAGTAATGCCTGAGTTTTCATTAGGACTGTACGTTGTTAGGAAATGCAGTACAGCAGCGTCCAGGTGAGCTGTCCACACTGGAATTTCCCTAGAAGTCTTGTATCATCCTCTAATTTAGAAACTCTTTAAGGGCTGCTGTAAGAGGAAGAGTCGAAAAAGAACATCCAACATACTTAACAGATTTCTTGAGTGAGCTCTGGCTTTAGGGAATAGAGGTTTTTGTTGGTTGATACAGAGGGGTTCTTTTGAAATGCTGTGCTTCAAATTTCTGTTCTGCTTTTGTCTTCCTGGGCTGGAATTCCTCGATTCCTTAATCAAGAACAAGTCACACCAAGTCAGAGTCTGACCTCTGCCTCATTTCTCTTCACAGCTGCAGGCCTGTCTCTAAGATGCTTTTCAATGTGCATAGCCTTTACTTAGCCACTGGAAAGTACCAATGGCCGGCAGCAGGCAGAGTAGCAGCCATTTGCCCAAAAGGTAACACCAACAGGCTGGTGGAGAGCTACACACTCTTGTCCTTAGCACTGAAGCTGGCTTAAACCTACTGCCATCACTGACGGTCCAGTGCCACACTGCAGTTTGCTGTGTGCTTCATAGACCTGGGGCAACTGTTGATTTCATCATAATTTGGATGTGATTTTTTTTTTCTTTTTTAAAATCTGGATTCTTTCAGTGGTTTACAGTGTCCCCAGTGCAGTCAACAGCAGTATTGGAGCAGAAGTTGTCTTCCCCATGGAAGGTGTTGAATTGCTCAATTACAGCAATAGTGGACATCCAGAAAGCCATATTTATTTTATAGACTGAACATAAATTGGTCAGAGTTTCAGATATCCATGTGGCACAGACCTTCTTTTAAGTTTCCTTTCAGTATAAACTAAACACATAGTCAAGGATATAACCCTTTGTCTCAGAAAACAATTATAGTTGATTTCTGCCCCATCAGACAATAAAACCAAGAGACTCTTTCTCTCCTGTTCCAACCTCAAACATCTGCTCTCTGCCTACTTAGATTTTATTTTCATGGAACTCCAGCTGTTATTGGTGACAACAAATATTTCGGGAACAGATTATAGTGTCTTTTTTCTCTGTATCTAGAAACCAAAGAAGAAAGAAGCACAATCCTCTATAGATATTTTTACAGTAATATATAGAGGAAGGTCTTGTGGTACCAGACTTCCTGTATTGCAGTAGATTTTAGTGGGTCTGGCCATGGAACAGAGCATACAATAACTGGAACTGAGAACAAACATAAGGCATTACTTACATAATTAACATTATTTAAATAATTACTTACAAAAGCTCTTGCTTTTGCCATTTCTATGCTACTGCTACTAAACTGAGAGCTTGGAGAAGTGAAGAGAATCATGAGTAAGCAAAGCAAACCAAATTACTTGCTCTAGGAACAGCAGGACTAACGAAATCTTGATTGCTACTGATGTGGGTCTGGGTTTGCTACTGATGTGGGTCTGCATTTCGGATACACAGTTACAGTTTAACCAGACATGGGCATGTGCTACTCTGTGGTGGAGCTAGTTGGGTGGTATTTGTGTACTGCATGTGTAAAGAATTAAGGGGGTTGAATTGCAGGTCACAAGCAGTACTCAGGTGTTGCTCTGGTGCTGCTGGTTTTCAGAAAACTGGTAGGAACTTTGTCAGTGACGCTCTGTCCTTTAGGAATGCAGCAAGCACCAGTGTCCACGTAGTTTGCTCTGGATGGTTATGGGTTGCTGGGATTTACCAGGGCTTGGAGAAATTGTTTCTTTTTCTTACCTATTTATAAGCTTTTTCTGGTACTGGGAATATTTTAAGACCATTGTTTAAATCAAATGCTGCACTCCAGGAAGAAGCTGGTTCTATTTAACTTTGGCAATTGTTTGTTATTTTGTTATGGTATTTCAGAAATGGAAATTTTAGTTTACTGTTGCCTAAGATTGGTCTTGGGGACTGTTACCTCTGATTGGTCTTGGAATACACTGGAATCCACTGTTGTCCTGAAATTACTAAATACACTCTTCACTTAAAAAAATGCCCACAAAACCAAATAAAAAGTGGCCATTACTGCAACAAACCTGGCAGCAGCTTTATTCCAGTGACAGTCTTTGCTTAAAAGCCACACAAGTAACAGCTAGTGGAGAGGGAACTGCTGTTGTCCAGTGGGGGGGGTGGTGTTTCAGGTGACTTTTGTGGCTTGGTGAAAGGGCAGTAAGTGATCTGCAATGTTTATCTTTTGACATCTGTTCTATGGCAACGGGACTTTGGCCTTCAACACTGCCATATTATTTCATTGCTCCTAATAGTTTATGTTTAAAATTTAAGATAATAATACTATAAGTGAGTACTGATAGGTGTTAGCAAGATGCAAATTCTCCCTCTTGCTGTGAGTAGCCTAAAGGTTCACTACTGCTGAGCAACCTGAAACTGTGTTCAGGAACAAGTGGTGTACCACACTTCTTCAGTCATGGCGGAAATAAACCCCTGTGGTCCTGAATTGTGGCTTGCAGCTATCTCCAGGTTTATCATGGCAATAGGTATTTCTGTTGGGTATCTGTAAATCAAGTTCTAGGAGGGCTGAGCTGAGAGGTTGGGGTTTTTTTTGTTTCTGTTCACATTTCTCTGTCTTATTCTTTGTCATACAGAGGGAATCATATTAGGCAAAGACACATTCAGGGGTGCTTTGGAATTCAAGGATGTTGAGTTTGCATATCCCACACGTCCAGAAACATCAATTTTCAAAGATTTCAGCCTTTCCGTTCCAGCTGGCTCAGTTATGGCTCTGGTTGGCCCAAGTGGTACAGGGAAATCAACTGTTGTATCCCTCCTGCTGAGGCTGTATGATCCTATCTCAGGTATGTTTTGTGTGTTGCTCTCACTCGTGACAGCTGGTGCTCTGCATCTGAGATACACCCTGAGGTTTAACAGTTGTGGTTTCTGTGCTTGAGGTCCTGATGGGATTATTCCACTGGTGCACCATGCTTCTTCCCTCTGGGGTGTATGGTTACCTGGTCGTGGTGTCTGCACAACTTTGTGTTTCTGATCCACCAAGCATGTGATTGCTTGGGGATGGTTGTTCTCTGCTGTTCTTTCTGCCTCTTTTCAGTACTTGTCAAACACACTTGACTCTACTGTTTCTTCTTAATTTAAGGTACCATCACCGTTGATGGCTTTGATATCCGTCAGCTAAATCCGCTGTGGTTCAGGACAAAGATTGGAACAGTGAGTCAGGTAAGGAAGAAAAAAAATTTCTAAGTGAATGAAATAATTTTGTGTAATCAACCAGCTATGCCTCACTTTTCATCTTTTGAACTATAACTGCTGTTGTTCATGCTTTATTCTAAAAATAAGTATTCAGAGCTAGTCCCATTATTCTGTATTCTGTTTTTATGTAATCACAGAGATTGACAGTGTTAGCTTGAAAGAAAAGTGTGCATTTGGAGACTGGAAAGTACATTGTTGTAAATTGTATAGCTATGACCATCTTGATGTCTGCTGTGATTTGTTGAAGAAACTACACAAAGCTTAACGTTTAATCACATTTTGTATTCATGGAAGTTACACAATCATATTTTACACAGCTATTTGAAAACTGACCACCTGTGTTCTGTGTTGTTTCCAGGCAAACACAATTCCATTAGGAAAGCATGAGAATACAGCACTGTTGGTGCTTACCCCTGTAGTGCCTTATCCTTAGCAACCCCTAGAATCTTAGAGACGTGTTCAATGGCCTCTTAAAAATAAAGTGTTTGATTAAACTATGTAGGTTACTTCCCTCATCTCCCCAGATGCTTCACGGTGCAATTAACCATCAGGCTGATGTTCTGATTAAAAGCATTTTTCCTTTTGAACGTGTGTATTCCACTTGAGTTACCAGTAGGAGATGCATACTGGTAATCGTACTATAGCACCTCTCATCTTCATTGTAGAAACAGAGGAGACTTACCTTGTTTCAGACCTTTTCACATTGTACATCACTTGACCTATCTGCCAGTCCTCTTCTCTGTTTTAAGCTGTAATATAAATTAAATACACAAAATGCCACAAAAACTCTGTAGCCATTTTTAAGAGAATCCTTGTTGCAAATGATGATAGGTAGTAAAGTGCAAAGGGGAGGTTTTCTGTTGTTCTCTCTCATCTTTCTGATGAATAGCTCTTTCTGAACTCTTCCTCAAATATTAGAAATATAGTTATGTCACATTTTGTCAGTTAAAAGTAACTTGGTTTTTAATTGGCTTTGACTGCCTGTTTTGGTGTTGAGAGGGGGTTTTATCTGGTTTTAATTCAATTACTCTTACCTATACAAAAGAATATGTAAACTAAAAATATTAATGCTGCATCTAGTAAGTTATGTATGGGATACTACATGCATGTAGTTACAGAACTACCATATTAGTTATGTTTTTTAATTTATCAGGAACCAATTCTGTTCTCCTGTTCTATTGCTGAAAATATTGCCTACGGTGCAGAGGATCCTTCTACCGTGACTGCAGAGGAGATTCAGAAAGTTGCAGAAATAGCTAATGCTGCTAACTTTATCCGAGATTTTCCTAAAGGGTTTGACACTGTAGTTGGAGAAAAAGGCATTCTGCTTTCAGGTACATCTTTACATTGCCTATTGTAAAGAATCTTGAGACTGTCCATTTTTTGTTACCAGTTTTTTCTCCAAGTCATGGCCTGCCACAGGTATTAAAAAAACTCCCTCCTTGATCTCCATTACCCTGTGAAGTACACGTCCCGAATTCTGCTTAGCCCAAGCATTGAGTTAAAATTACTTCACATCTGTTTTCATAATTCAATTTACTGAGCTTTTCCCCTCAGGTGGACAGAAGCAACGAATTGCGATTGCCCGAGCTCTACTCAAGGTAGGCCAGTACCCAAATAGCTACTTATTTATTTGGGGGGGCAGGAAGGGCAGGTGCAGTGGGGTCCCTTTTCTTCCAAAGTCTGAAACTTTTACTGTCAAATTCATCAAGAAAGTTTGGATTATCGAGGTTTCTTAGGGATCTGAGTACTGGTGATTTTTTTAGTTGTTATTTAATTGTGAAGAGTTCTTAAACGCTAGTACTTGGGTACAGTGTATTTTATCTGTGGGCGAAATACTGCTTGCTGGTAGGCTTTTGTTACTTTTTTGTTACTGTGCAGTGGTATATACACCAGACTGACAGCTCAGCTCCTGTGAAAGATCCACGTAAAAGCAGTAAACAGAAAACTGAACTTTTAACCACAGTACTGCCAAGTATGCATTAAAAATCACCTCCCACCTTTAGTTGGTGTCTTTCAAATAGTGATGCGGTCATAGTGTTCTTTTACTTTAGTTTGCAAAATTTAAAAATGGAAGAATGTTGTTTTTCTTTTGTCCTCATAGCATTTATGCTTCCTAAAAGCAATGCTTTGAAGGACGATTCTTTTGATGAAATAAATACGTTTACTTGGAAGTTTAAGCTGTATGAATCCTCTTTACTGATAGAAATATTCACATCTTGTCCAATTGTTATTATAACCAATTTTACTTTATTCTTCAGAATCCTAAAATTCTTCTGTTAGATGAAGCAACAAGGTAAGAACAAAAATAAATAGACGCTTAGAAATTATCCAAAACTCAGATGTGTTCTCCTTCCTTTCCTTCTCTGCATGCCCGTGCAGAAGTTACCTAGCCCTTGATATTTCTCTACCCACAAAACCAATGTGCTTTCTAGAACGTGTGGCTTTGTTAGGAGAGCTGTGAGAAAAGCTGTTTATACGAAGTGGAAGGATAGCTGGTACCCTGTGTTGTCATTTTTCATGGAGTTAAACTTGCACTATGTAACTTGATTTTGAAACATCTGTTTAAAGCTTTTTTTCTATCTTTAAGTTAAGATCTTGGTGTTGAAAAAGAGATGCTATACTGCAGGATAACTTATTTGGTTTTCACTTAATTTAGTGTTATTTCTCCATGCATATTTTTGCATATGAGACTGTAATGTCTCCAACTTGGATGTGGGCACTAAGCATAGCCATGAAGCTTTCCTGCAGTTCCACTGGTGGCTCTTCACCACCAGTAACAAGGGTTTGCAGTTTTAGCAGAATAAGCCTAACGCACACAAACCTAACCTGTCTTAAAATAACAAACATCCTCCCTGCTTCTCACCTCTCACCAGTGCTCTGGATGCTGAAAATGAGTATCTAGTGCAAGAAGCTCTGGACCGGCTGATGGAAGGGAGGACAGTCCTCATTATCGCTCACCGTCTGTCTACTATTCAGAATGCCGACTTTGTTGCAGTCCTTGGCCAGGGTAAAATTCTTGAATGTGGGAAACATGAAGAACTCCTTGCAAATCCAAACGGACTTTTCAGGAAACTAATGCAGAAACAAGCTTTTCTTCAGAATAATGATACTTTTATGTTCGATTTACAACCCCCAGAAAAGAATGTATTGAAAGAAAATGTATGAGAGGATGTGTGAGTAGTGGAAGCTTACATACTACAAAGAATATAACTTATGTTTCAGTGATGTAAAGTAAATGTTCTATTTTTCCAAAATGTACAAAATATTCTTTTGAAACTTAAATGTGTTTAAACTTTTTATTGAAAGCTTTTTAATAATTATTGCTACTTTTTAAAATGTCTATCCCTTTGAGAGAATTTCAGTGTATAGATTTTTCTGCTTTGTGTTATGTTGAGACCATTTAGGATCTTGTTTGCCATAATGCACTGTATGATGATGTGCTGCGTTCTCAAGTAACTTCAGTATTTTAAGGGTAATTAAATGACAATCTTATAGTTTTCAAGGAACTTTTGCTTTCTGTGCTTGTCAGTAGTCTTGAAGTGCTGCACTAGCGTAGTCTCAGAGTTCTGTGTGACTTTCACAGTGCTGCCCTTTCAGTTACCAGTTGTTCTGAAATGTGAAGGTTAGTTATTATCACCACCTACAGTTACTGTAGAGAATTACATATGAGAAACCTTTCAGGAGTATGGGAGGATGAGTTGGGGGAAAGTTCTTTAAAACACAAAGAAAAAACAACAAATAGGCAACCAAACAAAAAGCCCAGCTTACTTTACACAGGGACAAAAGAAGTACATTTATATATTAAGGCAGCATAGGAAGATCTAAAATGCGCATGCATTTTCTTCCCTGTTCTGTAGTTTCACTTCCCTTCTAAGATGATATCTAAAAGAACATGGTCTTACATATGTAAGTCTATGCCCTTTTTTAAAGCATATGTAAGGTTTTGGGGTTTTTTTGTTGTTACTTGTTGTTTCAATCATAGAAATCCCAGGTTTTGTCTAACTACCTTATTAGAGACAATGAGCAAACTACACTCGCAAGGATAACTAGAAAAATAATAGCAGTGCCTTCATTTGAGTAACTGCAGGAGGGCGCATTTGGTAGCAGAGATGGCTTCATGTTTCTAATTTAAGAATCTCTTCCAATAGAATCCCAGGGGACTTTCTAAAGATGCAAAATAACGCCGGATCATTTTAAAGAGCTAGTAACTTTCCAGGTCACGTTAAAACAGTCATCTATGCAAGGAAAACTGCTGCTGGAAAACTTTATTGGAAATAGGCAAAAGATCTAGTAGTGCTGGGCAAGCTTAAAATGCTTATCCAACCTGCCATTAATGGCACTTCATGGAACATAGTGAAAATGCAAAGGAGATTCCTGTGTGCTAAAGAATGAAAATAAAATTACATCCAGGTGTAATTTAACACCCAGAGTACTGATGACAACATCATCACTGCAGTGAATGATTGGCATCTCTGAAATGAGCTAAAGTTCTTTCAACTTAGCTTTCAAGAAGTGAATGCAGTATTTTTGCTTTAATCTTCTGATACAGAGAGCCTGTTTTCTGTCAAAACTTTAATCTTTGAAAAGGGAGTGGACTCCAGTTAAGGGAGTAACAGAAGAGAATACCCTGCCTTTGTGATCTCTGCCCAACTCTGTCTTCGCATTTCTACTGCTCAACATTTTGAGATGTCTTGAATGGGGAGAATCATTTCCAGTTACCTAAGAGGTCTTCAACTCACAATGCAATGATCCAATAGATTAATACTCTGACCTACTAGGGAACTCTATTCTGATGAGCTAGGCATTACATTTCTTACCCTATGAAGAAAATGGTACTGAGCTTTCATACACAGCTCGGTTTAAAGACCTATAAGGCATATTCAGTTCACCAGTTCATGAGAATTTTCTTGGCTCTGCAGCTGAATAAGTTTGGTGCTATCCTTACAAACTATTTTTTTCTGAATAGGTAGGCAGCTATTTGTGGCTAGTCTGCCCAATCACGATTTTCTACATTGTTTTTCAATGCATTGGTAAATTTAAAAAAAACTATAAAGATTATCAATTCTGTATATTTTGAAGTGCCAGCTGGACGTTCACCTTTTCATGTGAAAAACAAACACCACACGAGTGCCAGTTCCAGAACTGATTAAATCTCTAACCCATACCAGCATAAACTTTTTGTGTAGCGGATGTTTAAAGGTTGAGCTATATATCCTCTTTCCTGAAGATGGAGCTCTTAACACAGGGCTGGGACAGTAAAAGGGCACTGAGTAATGCCCTGAGCAAGCTACCAAAGTGTATGCAGGATTCCATCGGCAGAAAGACCACTGCATCACCTTAAATTCAGAAACGAGATGTGACAGGGAGCTATCAGTTCGTGGACATAAGGAAATGTGGACAGCAGGTTGACTTTTACTCAGTTTTTCCCCATTTGCTTCTTTGTGTGTGCATCTTCTGATTCAGTTTGGTTTTACTGATGAAGGAGTAACAGTGATTGAGCATCGCTGCACCAAGTATAATAGAGAAGGCCGTACAGAAGGATGCTACTATTAATGTAACAGTAGACCGAAGCTCCACTAAGGGTTCATATGTTTTGCTTTTCCCATGAAATCAAAGCAAAAGGAGGTGAAGTTAAAAGACAAAGCACTGAAACAGATGCCCCAGAACCAAACAGCTCAAGTTCACCTCCTCTGCATTTCAGGTTCAGTCATACTGGACCACAGTCCACACAGAAAGCTTGGCACCTGTGACTTTTAATCAAGTAGGGTTTTTTTATTATGGGATTTTAATATTCTTAGTTTATCTTCACTAATTATCTTCACTGATAACATACATACAATTTAACTTCTTCCCCAAGCAGATGGTATGTACAGACCTGAAAGCTTTTTCATGCAAACCAACACAGCTGAGTGTTTTCTTTTATGAGAAAATTCCCGTGCCCTTTCAGGCTAATTCTATACTGGTACTTGGCCACAGAGCCACGACACATTTTGCACGGAGTTGTATTTTCTTCAGGTTGGTTGGTTGGTTGGTTTGTTGGTTTTTATAACTGGGGACAAACACAGGTTACAGCAGAGGCTGTTTCAGAGGGCAGGTGCTCTGTTAGCAGAACGCGCGTCCTTCCCAAAGCGCCCAGCACCAGCTTGTCGTTCAGCAACAGTCTGCTGCGTGCACCCAGCCACCCTTCTCCGCTCGAGCTGGTTAGCCCCACAACCGCGTGGATTCAGCAAGAGCTGGTTCCAAACCCAGCCGTGTGAATCCCGCTGGGCACACTCACACGGGCCGAGCGCGCCCAGCCGGCCTTCTGGAAGGTCTGAGCGAGGGGACCCGTGGGTTTTTGCGGGCCCACTCGCCAGCGCTGACTGCCCACGCCGCTGGCTGGGGAAAGGCTCCTGCGCTGGGGAGGGCACGGCAGAACAACTGCTCTTCGGCGGTAACAACGCGGTAACAACGCGCCAGCGGGCCCCCTCTGGAGGGGGAGAACCCTCTTCCGAGGGGCGGCGGGAGCTCCGTGCAGCCAGCGTAGAAACGGGGCGCTCCTGCGTTAACCCCGCACCCTCTGACAGCCAGGGCGTGCCTGTGAAGGCGGAGCCGCGAAGGCCGGGCGCGCTGCCGCCTCAGCGCGCAGCTGCTGCGGGGTCTCCGCCGCTCGCCGTCAGGGGTTGGGCCGCGCTCCGTTCTGCCTTCCTCCGCGCCCGCAGTGACGCCATCAGCCAGCGCCCGGCGGGAGCTCCGGACCGGCGGCGCTCTTCTCTCCCAGCCATGTTCCCTTCGGCTCCCGCCTCCCCGCGGACCCCCGGCGGGTCGGCCCGCAGGAACCTCGGCAGCGCCGCTCCCAGCCCGCTTTCCCGCCCGGGCGGCAGGAAGAATCTGCCCGTCGTGGCGGCAGCCAGCTCCCCGGTGCTGTTCTCCCCGGTGGCGCGGAGGAGCGGCTCCCTCTCCGCCCGGTGAGTCGAGTCCCGTCCGCTCCGCCCGCCCGGGCTCCGTAGGGGTGACGGGGCACGGGCCGACTTCTCCCGCCGGGCTGTTGCCTCGGCCCCGCCCGGTGCCCTCCGAGACAGGACTGGGACTCTCCGTGCTGCCGCCCGCCTCGGGCCGCGCCGCTGGGACCCTGAGGGGCTTTCCCCTTTCCCTTCCCATTTTGGAGCGAACCCCGAGCCTTACGTTGCCGGGGCTCTGTGCAGGGATGGCGGGGGTCGCCGCCCGTCGTGCCATCGCCCCGGGCCCACTGAGGGGAGAGGCGGGAGCGGCATCTCCCGCCGCGGGGCCGCACGGGCCGTGCGGGGGTGCCGGCGGCGCGTCCTGCGGGACGTCTGCTCCTGATGCTCTTCCGCAGCCACCCTTGCACAGGAGGCTGGCAGCCGTCCCTGGCATCTGCTTCCTCCTTCGTTGCGCGGGGAAAGCCCGTTATACGCGGCTCGGTTACTGGTGCTGCCCACCTGACCAGGCTCGCTCTTTGCTGAAGTAGCAGCTGTTGAGAGAGCTGGTGGGAAGCTGGGCTAGCGATAAAAACCAGCAAAAGAAAAATAGCGTTATAGTAAACAAAAAAAGCCAGGTGTTTGTTATCTGAACCTTTTCCAGTGGTCCGGTGGCTCAGTAGAGCTGTTCAGCTGTACTTCTGTGTGAGCCTGGTAAGAGGGCTTTGCCTGAAACCCCTGCTTCCAGCTGCGTAAGAAGCCCTAAGAAAGGGCCTCATGTCTCTTTGCAGTCCCTGCCTCATTCTTACGCTCTTAAGCCAGCATAGGTTGCAGCAGAGCTGTTTTCTAAATCGCTTTAACTGTTTGTTTATCTGTTGGGATGTATTGTAAGATTCTCTGTATCCCTGGTTATCCTTAAATCTCTTTTCAGTAGGTTTTCTACAGTGCCCTTTTGAGATGCATGTGTGCTATGTAATCCTTGTGCTCAGGAAGCTGGCATGCTGTGTAGAGCTGTCATGGTGTTTCTGTTTTGCCTTTTATTCTGTATTTAATGACTCAGTTATTCTGTTTGCCTGTCCTAAATAATACTGTACTGTCAGGACACTGGCAGTTGGTTTCTTTTGTGACCGTGCTGGAGAGTTTAGACACCAGTGTACATACAGCCTTATCGAATGAGGCCTGCCCTTCTCCTTCTGGAAACTTTGCTGGAGTGTGTAAATTAGCTTTTCTTTTCTTTGTATTATCTTTGCTTATTGCTTTTTTACAGGGTTTGGTCTACAGTAGAATTTCCTTGTATAGCTTGGTTTCTTTAGGAATCTCTGATAAGGGATTTTTTTGGAAAGATTTTGGAAAATGTAGTTACTTAGTATTGTTTGGATTGTAATTTTCTGAAGTCAATGAATAAAACTGTTCTAGAACTGTTAGGCAAGGCATGACTTTTCTCTATGAAAAAAGAGGAAAAAACTTAGTAATTTATGTTTACTCATTTTGCTCATTTACTATTGGGAGTAGTAGGTAGTCTGCAGTTTCTCAGGTGCTTTCAGATTCTTTGTAGGATATTTTACACAATCTCTTAGTAACAAATTCTGACAGAAACATCTTACAGTTGAAGAATTTTGAGGTTCTTTTATATTTCAGTGTGCAATAGCACTTTTAATATGCAATGCCACGTGTTCAGTATGTCCTAAATATCTGTTATTTCTGAGATGTGTCCCTGGTATAGGAAGAATACAACAAGAGTAAGAACTGCTGCATTTGTATAGGAAGAATACAACAAGAGTAAGAACTTCTGCATTTAAAGAATAAATTATATCATTCAAAGGTTGTTGGGGGGGGGGGGTTCTTTCCCTTTTTTTCTTCCTCCTTTTTACACCTCTCCCCATCCTTTTCCCTTCCATGTGAGTCAGAACTGAGACCAGCTGACATGAGCCGCAGATCAATTTTATGCTTCAGAAAATTTTTTCTCAGGAACAGCTATTTGGCATTGAGAGAAATGATCAGACCTGTTCAATACAGTGTTTTTTGGAAGTGGGGGTCAGGATTGGCTTCCAGCTGTGTATCACCTTTTGGTATACGAAGGTACACTAACTAAGAAGGCCTTTGGTACACTAAGAAGGCCTGTGACATCGATTTGCTGGTTAGGAGAAAGGAAAACAGGGCAGTAGCTTCTAAAAGCAGAGAAATTTTACCCACTTAATCACGTTCAAAAGACCAGAGAGATCTGTTGCCCTTGCAGAGAGAAGGTGGGGGAAGATGCAAAGCAGGTTTAATAAGCTCTGTTGAGGAACAAATAATGACTGAAACAGACAAGAGCTGCAGTCTCCGCAGTAAAACAAGGGCAGAAGTTCTAGCTGATTGGGGATGTTCAAAGGGTTGCACCATGTGTAGTGCCCAGCAGTGTCAGAGCTGGGGGATGGAAATAGACCCTGCAGTCAGGGAAGGAAAACCCTCGTGCATCTGGAATATTGTGCCCAGTTCTGGGGTCCTCAGTTCAGGAAGGACAGGGAAGTACTTGAAAGAGTCCAGCGCAGAGCCACAGAGGTGATTATGGGAGTCATCACCTTCCTTGTGAGGACAGGCTGAAGGAGCTGGGTCTCTTTAGCTTGGAGAAGAGGAGACTGAGGGATGACCTCATCAGTGCCCATAACTATGTAAAGCGTGAGAGTCAGGAGGATGGAGCCAGGCTTTTCTTAGTGATGTCCAGTGACAGGACAAGGGGCAGTGGGTGCAAGCTGGAGCACAGGAGGTTCCATGTGAACATAAGGAAAAACTCTCTCACTGTGAGGGTGGTGGAGCCCTGGGACAGGCTGCCCAGAGAGGCTGTGGAACCTCCTTCTCTGGAGATGTTCAAAACCCATCTGGACACATACCTGTATGACCTAATCTAGGTGATCCTGCTGGGGGACAGGGAGTGGGGGGTGTTGGACTAGATGGTCTTTTGAGGTCCCTTCCAACCCCTGGCGTACTGTGATTCTGTTTGACTCTCTGTTGAGGTCTCGTGGTGTTGTGGATAGCTTTGTGCTCTAGAGAACCAGAATGTAAGGATATTGAATGATGATGTTGTTACTGGGGGAGAGGTTTGTGGTGTGTGTGTGTGTTTAAAACCAGTTCCTTAAAAAACAAAGGGATTTGATGGCAGTGAGCAAGGAGGCCACCTAATGACTGCTTTAGATGGCGCTCCCAGACGGAGCGTGTTTATTTTACATAAACCCATTTCACCACATCTGTTCTAAACAGATACTGATGAGGTGAGCATCTGCTGAAACTGCCAGAGAAACAACTGTCAGTTACCTATAACTTTCTGTTTGGTTTCAGAGCAACACCCACCAGAGTTATCCAGCATCCCTCAGCAGGCGAGACTATTAACTATGATGTTAAGGCGTATGGATCCTCTCTGCCTGTCAAGGTTATGGAAGCCCTGAAAAAGGCTGATGGTAAGAACTGATCTTATCTGTTATTTTCCTCATGAAAACGGGCTGGTGAGAGAAGTGTTAACATGTTGCTGGTGCAATTTAAATCCTGACTTTGCAGAGGATGCTGAAATGTTTATGATTTAGTCTGAATGCAACTTTTTAGGGGTTTCATGTTTATGTAAGTGTAACTGTAACAATACCTACGTGAGGATGAGTCCCTGTAAATGTCCTTCAGCTGCTGTCTTAATATATCCTGTAATCTAAGGTTATGAAGACAGTCAGTAGTAGTTTTTTAGTAACTGTTGCTTACTGGTTCTTTCTCATCCTTTTCACTTATTTGGAATCTCTCGTTTCCTTGAGTGGATGCTCTAATTTTATTTTTAACTCATGTTTATTATCACTTCTAAATCCCCCAGTGATACCAAGCTTTCCTGGAGTTCAAGGAATTAGTGCCCTAAGCAATTTTTCTCTGATTTCTTTTTGTAATAGACATGAGGGAACAAAACATTTCTCTTTCATAGCTTTGTAAATGCTCAGCAGTTTTGAAGATTATTTTTGTCTTCTGTAAAACGAAAAGCAAGGCAGTCCTAGAAGATACTTCCATCACTCAAAAACTGAGCATTTGTCAAATGGATTTTTCAACTACATGGAAATCTTAATGTGGAATTTAATTTGGATAGAAAAAATACTATTCTCATATGCAAACAAAAGTTCATTGGTTTTAAGGTTACTCTGCAGTGTCTTAAAAATCTTAATGCATTGAAATTACTCTGTCTGTAGCTGATGACCAGCTGAGCGTTCAAGTGGATGAAAGTGGATGGGCCTGGCTAGTCCATAAGGAGAGGCTGATTATTTGGAAGATTGGTCAGTCGCCAGTTGCTAAGGTATTTGAAAGATCAAGATGGAAAAAAATTGCATGTTTGTTTTATGCTGGTTAAAATATTCAATTGCCTTGATTAAAGCAGGTGTGTGTTATAAATTTGAGTTATTCTGTTTTCCCTCAATAATGACATAGTTGCTACAACATTGTGCTAACAACAATAATTGAAGTTCAAGCTTTTGAGAGACCTTAACTATTAGTATTCATCTCTTAGTTTTTGTCAACCTAACACCAAAGTAATTTTTGTGTGTTTTAATGTGTCTCTTAACTTCTATCAGGACTATTTAAGATTATTTTAGTAGTTGGAAACTAACTGATACGTTACAGATCAGTTTAGATAATTCTGTCACTGTTTTTCAGTTTGTCAAAACCAGCTGCCTAGGTTGCAGCTGCAGGTATTTTTTTCATCCAGGTTTCTTATATCAGGAAGTGTTACTTGGGTTTAGGTGGGTTTTTTTTCCTCTGGGCAGTGTTTCAGTGTATAGAAAGTATGGTCAAAAGAACCCCGTAGTCACAAAATCAGTGTAGTGTATGTTAACTATACAGATTTTGTGCTTACAGTGGACAGTGGGGTATAGGCATTCTGGTACTTGTAGAGATTTTTCAAGATACTAATTTTTTTCTGGTTGATTTAACTTTTCAGGAAGGGAGGAGTGTTTACCCTCTCTATTCTGTTAGCACCTAGTGAGCTTTCTCAAGCACAGTTTACTTTTTTTTTGCTGCCTTGTTAGTATATTGTATTAAGGAATGTCTGGGTAATTGTACCTGCAAAAGAATTAGTTCAAAATTGTCATGTTATGAGAACACTTGGGGTGGAGGATGGGGGGAGGGGTGAAAGGGGAAGCCACCAAAACCAAAGCAAAATAAAAAGTTATGCTTGAAAATGCACAAGTTAGGTGTTTTTAAGCTGGTTGTGATGACCACGCTGAAAATGTCCTGTGACATTCTTTTGGTTCCCTTATATAGTGTCTGGGCTAGCTGAAACATCATTTTTAGCAGGGTCCAAAAGTCTAAAGATTGTAACAGAGGAATAATTTCTTTCAGTCTCATATCTATAATGACATCTCTTTCTTATTTAGTTATCTCTGTGCAAGGAACTGCAGCTGCCACCCAGTGACTTCCAGTGGAGCTCTAGTTTAGCAGCTATATCTTGTCTCAGTTCCTTGGGTGAAGCACCGTCTCTGCAGGTGATCAACTTTTAAATCCTAGTGTCTAAAAATGCTTTTAGAGTAACTGAATATATCTTTATTAAGTATTTGAAAACTGCATTTGGTGTTGCAATATCTATTAAAAGGTTCAGGATTGTTAGCTTGCAATAAATAGTTGGAAAGGAACAAACTTCTGCCAGACTGTTCAGATTAACACTGTTTACATGTTATAGCATCAGATTATGTTTAATTTCCCTAAGGATCCCTTGGCATGCTTTCACAAACAAAACCACAGTCAACTAAGAAGTGTTGTGTCGATAATGCAGTCTTGTATGGTGTGAGCTGGTGCGATTTAAATGAGTGCTAGCTGGGGGAGTTGTCCAGCAGTGGTTTAATTCCGGGTGCGGGTGGCTGAGAGGCACACACCAGCACCCTCTCTTGGCTGGCCTTTGTAAGGAAGGCAGCTGTGGGAGGACGGGGACTTGATCTCTCCTGACTGATTACTCTCCTAAGTGCCTTCTCCTAACCTACTGTGCTAGGGGGTGAGGTTTGAAGATCAGTTATGTTTTCTGCAAGTATGTGACTGTGTCTGTTACCATCATCCATGAAGAAAAGCAGCTCCCCTTTTCAGCCTGGATGTAGTCAATATGTTTGGTGCTCTAATAAAACTGGAGCTGTATTTGGAAGGAAGCAGCAGCACAGAATATGTAACGGGAGCTTTTCTCTTGACTTGTTATTGTGTTACAATTCCAGATGGTGAAAAGCAATCATAATATCTTGTGCTTAGCTTATAAAACTCTAAAGGCTCAATGACTTAATTAATCTTGAACTCCTTTGGGTATAACTATGACACCTAAACCAAGATACTTTTTATGTCCTCTTTCTTCATCTTATTTTTATAGACTGAAGTAGAAATATTTGTGGTAGGAAAATGAAAATTATTACATAATGGGCAGGAATTTACCAAGGACAAGTAATTCTGTGGTCTTTTAATTATGATTAGTTATTTTATTAGCCAACTGCTCTCCTTTCGTGTCTAGTAAAAAATCAGTTAGAAATCTCCAAGGAGCTCAGTAACAGCTCTCATCTACAGCTTTTCTAGTATTGGGAGTTGTTGGGGTTTTTTTCCCAACAACCAGTAGATCAGGTAAAACACTTCTTAACAATCTCTAGTTGAACACTGTCTCTTGGTTTGTGCTTTGAGTTTGGTATCTGAGTGCATTCCTGAGTCAGAAGCCCTACACACTGTGGGCTTGTGTCTTTATGAGAAGAGTCACTGTGCTATTTCACATTTCTCTTAATGTCTGTAGAGCAGTTTCTTTTTTAAATTGTAGTTCCATAGTAGCTTACGCCTCTTGGCATGTGTGATTTTCCATGGGCTCTTTTCTGTCTTGTAGCCATAACTTTTGTTTGCATTTCAACATCAGATCCTGAGTTACCAAGAACAAGAACTAGTAGAAAATACCATTAGCAAACCAAGCACATTCCCTGTGCCTGTTAAGTTACACTACAGAACCAGTTCAGCTCTAGGTTTGTCAGTGTGCAGCCATGTGTATTTACTACCTGTTTGTGCATTTGTACCCACATTCTTGATACATAAAATGTTTTAGTTAAAGCTGTGTGACGATGATGATGATGATGCATGTGTGCTGTTACTTATTTTCTTGCTTCAAGTCCTTGGCAATAATGGTGGCCACCAGCGAAGGTTCCGTGCGCTACTGGCCCAGTCTGGCACACGAAGGTTCCTATACAGAGACTTTCACAGATTTTGGAGGTTCTCTGTGCAGCTTCCTAACTGCAGTAAAGGTACAGTACAGCATGATGTATATCAACACTCTGCTTTACTTCATATGTTAGAAATGGAAAAGCATGTTCCACATTATCAGTCCTAAACCTAAACAGTTTATTCTCTCTGCAGCCTTCAGACCCTTAGCAGTTTGCTTGGTGGGGTTTTTTAATTGTTTTACATCTAACAGACTTTTCATTCCCTGTAACATACACACTTTGATCAATTTTAGATTAAGGGCACCTCTTTTTTTTTTTTTTTTTATTGCCTTGGTGGTAGTGGGCACAAAGGCTGTGTCCATGTCTGCAAGTAGTGAAAGGAAATAGCTGAGAACCTGTAAAGTAAAAAGATTGAGTTGTGATGGGATTCAGCAGGTAACATGTGGGGTCTCTCAGATGGTTGCTTCAGAAACAGGCTCTTGGCTCTTGCACCCACTAGGAGAAGCAAGGCTTGCACTGACAGAAGTCTCCAGCTCCTAAATGAGGTATATAAGCTCCTACAGTGGAGTGCATGTTTTGCATGTATTTTCCATCATTGGGGTTACATGAGATTTTAGTTGTGTTGTTAAGCTAAAATGGAGTTTCATGGATAAAAATGCCACGCAGTGATAAGAAAATGACTCTGCCAGTGCCAAGCACCAGTCTGACGTTTCATTTCCTGCTAATGCTTTTTGTCATTTCTTTAAAAAAAACAAACCTCAAGCCCCACCAGAAAGCAATTTCTTTTATTGTATCTGCATATTGGTTTATTTCCTGGTCTGACACTAGCATTGTGACATCTTCTGTCATTTATACATTCACTAAAGAGCTGTTAATTGCTTTTAATTACCTACCCCAGTCTT
This sequence comes from Zapornia atra, assembly GCA_013400835.1. Classification (NCBI taxonomy): domain Eukaryota; kingdom Metazoa; phylum Chordata; class Aves; order Gruiformes; family Rallidae; genus Zapornia; species Zapornia atra. Next base: position 193,137 of record VZTU01032400.1, read on the forward strand.
TTTTGACATAACCAGGTGGAAGATTTGTTACACAGTTCATTTAGATCAGTGTCTGTAGAATAGGATGCTAATTAAAAAGAAAAAAAAGTTATAGTATGCTTAACACTTCAGTATTTAAATGGACACCTGGAAGTTGAATGTTAATTCCTAATTCAACATATGAATGTTGCATGTAGTAATGCCTGTAGAGATTAATTATATTTTCTCATATATTTCCAAAACCTGGCTGAAAGTTAAAGTATGCTGTGAGCTGTATGCTGCACTAATTCAAACATAGAGAATAACATGGAGAACTTGTTTAAACAGATGTCTTACATGATTTTTTAAAAAATTTGTTTAGCTCTTGAGTACTGTGAATGTCATCTGCCTTGTTTTTGTTCAGTGTTTGCCCTTACAAGTTGAAGTAAAGAATTTTTATCTTACAGAATTATTTTATGAATATGACTTCGGTTTTTTGTTTTTTAAAATATAATTGGTATTTCTTTTTGCTAGGGAGGAAGCTTTATTTTATCATCCTCCAGAGGCCAACTAGTTCGACTGATACCAGATAATTCTGGCAAGATTCATCAGCATGCCCTGCCACAGGGTCAAGGCATGTTTTCTGGAATTGGTAGAAAGGTTTCTTCTCTTCTGGGTATATTGTCTCCTGGACATGATGCTGTGGTAAGTTTGAAGAACTTTCATATTGTAAACTGCTTGAACTTCTCCCTGTAACTCCTAGCCACAGTGTTTAAGAAAGCTAGTTGTATGATGATAAAAAAAGGAGAAGACTCTTGTTCATGTCATATTTCTTTGAAATTTGGAAGACAGACAGAAACAAAATACATCTGGATGCTGAATAAAAGGAGACTTCCTGGGAACGTGCAGTGATTGGAAAGATGTCTTGCCTCTTTCTAGAAATAGCCTTCCTATTACTTGAAGAAGCTAACAGTAACCTGTAATTTTACTTTTCTGATTTAGGGTTGCCAAGGGTTGGTGATTGGGTTGAGCTTTAGTCAATAAATTCCATGGAAGTTACAAAAAAGTTGAGAAACATACTTACAATAGATGCTCTTGTATCTATAAAATGAGACTCCTGGGAGTAACACTCTCATCTTGTAATATTAACTTGTGTAGGTTGCTCAAGGAAGCATGTTGGGTTTTTTATATGTGGACTGAGAGTGGTGTGGATTATTGTATCCAGATGTTACGGTTGTGCTTCAATCTTTTGAGGGTGGGTTGTTTGGTTTTTTTAAATGCAGATTTCAAGTGTTCTTTGGGACAGAGAGAGATCCAGCTTTTACATGCTGACAAGTTCCAATCTAAACAAATGGGAGATTGATGATTCATCAGAACGTTTTATTCTTAGCTGGGATATCAACAGGATCCTGAAAGAACATATTACAGATGCAATTTGGGTAAGAGCCACCTCACCTGGAAAGGCTTTGTGTGTTTGTTTAATAGCCTATTTGTATGTAGCTATACAGTGTATATGTAGTCGATGCCACCTCCCTGGCAGTGCTCAAGGCCAGGCTGGATAGGGCTTTGGGCAGCCTGGGCTAGTGGAGGGTGTCCTTGCCCATGGCAAGGGGTTTGAACTAGATGGGCTTTGAAGTCCCTTCCAGTCCAAATTATTCCATGGTTCTATGATGATATTGATGGCTTGTGCCAAATGGTTCCTGGCACCTCCATTGAACTTGCCATGTATACTAATTTGATAGCAACAGACCGGCATATAACACCTAGAGGTTGATACATCATCAAACATGTGTGAGGTCCTTTCCAACCCAGACTGTTCTCTGATTCTATAATAAGTCAGATGTATTGATTTTTTTTTTTTAAGGGTTCTGAAAGTAACTATGAAAATATTAAAGGAGAAGTAAATATACAATACATGGATTTGCAACAGAATCGGTAAGGAAGTAACGCTTGTATCTGGTGCAATATTAATGAGATGAATGTGTTCTGTTTTCTTGCAAACACTTTCCCTAAAGTAATTGCAATTTAATTTTACTTGAGTGCCATGGTTGATGAAATAAGCACATCGTATTAGATAACCACGTTAGCATGAAGTATAAGATATCCTTATCTCTTTAGCTCTACAAATTTGTTACCAAAGAATAATTCCTTTCACTTTCATTAGTGTCATTTTAACAGGTTTGGGTATTTGTTTTATCTTGGTTTTATGAAGGCAGTAAGTAAGTGATTGTACCTTGTTGCTGCAAATGCAGAGAACTCAGTATCTCTTGCATTTAATTTAATTACATAAAATCCCAACTGCCATGGTTCACTTTTGTACTGCAGTATGTATACCCTTCATAAAACAGCTTGAAAGAGCAAATAGTACAATCTTTCTTTAAAAAGAAGTTGGAAAATGTTTATTTGTGATTGCACTTAGATTTTAATTTTTTTTTTGTGATTGGTAGAGTTTGAGCAAGTAAAACATGTGATAGTCATTTCTTTCTGGTGTGATATGTTGTTGAATAGTGATGGACTGGTGATACTTGCTGCAGCATGGCATCCTGGAGATCGTCCCTGTCTTGTCTACTACACTCTGATAACAGTTGAAGATAAAGGCTACCAGATGTCTGATGATGTTGTTGTGGAGGTGACACAGTATAATCCATCTTTTCAGGTATGCAAATGAAAGCTCTAAAACTGAGTTAAGAAAGCAGAGTGTTTGAGAATATTCCTGTAGATAAATCAGCCATCAGATTTTTATCTAAAGTAAAATCAAGTTCTCTGTCTTAAGGTTGTTCTTGGAAGTATGGGTACTAGCATCTTCTCATGTTTAAGAGTAAACTGTAAAAAAGTTCATGCTTTACATTTTAAAGTTTATTAAAAAGCCTCCATAATAAAAGGAGGCTTTTTCATAGTTGCTGGTTTATCTTAATTTTTGTCCTATCCGTGAAAGTTTCTGCAGAGTAATTTATTGTATATTCATGTATATTCATGTATATTCATTGTATATTCATGTATATTCATTCATTTAGAGCAGATCTCAGACTCTGAGACTTTCATAGCAGAACAGGGAATTGAAATCCATACTTTGGTCCTCCTTGGACAGCTGGCTTGCTGGGAGGGGAGGACACGGTGATGGCCCTTAGCGTACCTCAGCATTGCCTCGTTTGTGCTATCGCTTCTGGAAGCGTGAGCTTGGGCATTAAATTTCTTCAGTAAACTTCCAGTCTTCCCCCACTCCCCCCTGCCTGTAATGGAATCTTAAAATTGAATCTTAAGCCGAGGGTGTGAAAACTGCACCCTGATTGATCTGTCTTCTCTCTCCAAGTGAAATCAGGAAGATTTTAATATATAAGGAAGAGGGCGGGGGGGAAAGAAAACAGAATCGTACGTTTTAGGGCAAATTAAAAGCTGCTTGAGTTTTTAGGTTATAAACAATATCCATATCTTGTATTAAATTCAGGTAACTCAGCCTTTAAAATGTTAGATGTGTGTTTAAGGTTTTGATTATGTATGTGATATTGTTCGTATGTAATGCTTTCAGTCGGAAGAGGAAGTGCTGTGCTGTCTGGTAGTCCCAGATTACTTTAGCCATGCTGCTTACCTCTATAAGGAAGATGAAGTGTTTGCTTGTTCCACTGGAACTGGAAAAGTTTCTTTACCACAGGAGAAAATCCTATTTGGCATACAAGGTAACATGCAAGGGGAAAACTGAATCCCAGTTTCTTGTTGCTTTCTAACTGAACATTTTTACAGTATTCAGCTTTCTTGGAAAGTGAATCGTATTTAAGCTCCCTTTTCTCTTTAGGTCTTTCAGTTTGGAAGTTTCTCTTGAGTGTATGGGATAAGTGCTGACATGACATCCAGTGTTGTTCTTACTTATTCTACACTGTTTCAGATTAAAATGAAATTAATCCCCACTCCTGGTATATGCAAGGGTGTGGGATGTTTATACAGGGGGAGGTGTGTCTCATTCTTTTTTCCCCTCCCTTCTTTCAACATTCTCTCTGGTTGTTTTTTTTTTTAAGTTAACTGTGTGTCAAGACTGAGCCTAAAACTGATACTAGGTGCCAGTGTCAGATGTCTCTAAGTATGTCATCCTTGACCTTTAGAGGTGTTTTCAAGTAGGCTGTGCACATTGGTCATTTGGTAGAATTTGAAGCACCTGAATCTTGGCTTTTTTTTAAATTTACAGTATCTGCATCTTGATTAGCAAAATGGTGTCCACAATTTCTGTAAGTCAGGTGCAGCTTTCAATTACTCTTGGTTGGTCATGACAAAACTTAATTGTCTGTGAAACAAATGTGGTTAAATTGGCATTTATGTGCATCTTTTTTCTTTTATCCCTCTTGTCTTAGGAGATAGCATTCTGGGAGCAGGTTCCTGTACCAGCCTCCCCATCTTCTTTACCAAAAAAAGCGGACTTATCACCATCTTGTCCAGGGAAAGCATTTCTGTGCTTCCTGAAGACCTTGAAGATTCTCTGTCCTCTTCTGTTGCTGGACCAAGAAGTGAGGTAATGGTTGTTTATTTGACTGGTTGAAAATTGAGAGTAGAAATAAAATGTTTTTCTGTCTCTGGGGAAATCTAGCTTGTTTGAGTTTTAAAGGGTTTTATAATAGAGAATCAAATACTTGTAACGAAGGCTCTTTTCAAAACACAAGAAATTTTACATCATCTGCCAGTTTGGGTAACTTTCTTTTACTTTGAAGTCAGGATTTCTCTGAATTCTTTTTTTCATGTACATGTATTACTATATGTCACTAGGCATGTAACACTACTGCTGAGACTCAGATTTTGTTACCACTTTTTGGTCAGGATTGTTTCTTCAGTCCTTTGCGTGTGTAAGAGACACTTTTTTCTTATCATGCTGCAGAAAGCCACGCTGAGAAGGGCTGTACAGTGGCTGAATATTGTTTCTGTTGTATATATGTATTTTAATATAGTCTTATATAAATGTTAAAGTATCTTTATTGCTACTTTGTGCAATGCACATTTATTAGGCTCTTATTTACATCAGACATGTTTTGTTTAAAATGTGTGTGCCCTGGAGGTGTCCCTGGACTGGGAGGGAAGAATAGAGCAGTTGTTGCAATATAAATGAGAGAATATTTTTATGGGGTAATAGTGAGCTGTTAGGTAGTCAGTTATTAACTAGTATTTTATTTTAGTGGAAGACCTTAGTGGTGATTGCTCAGATGGAACTATATTTCTCTTACTGAACTAATCTCTGGTTACATTTGTGTGCACGTATGTGGGTTGGGTTTTTTGGGGGGCGTGATAGTACTCATTAATCCCTTTTAAATTCTGTTAAAACTGTTGATTTTCCATGTTAAAATATTTAACATTACCATACAAAGTTTGACTGGTAAAGTAAGTTCTCCTAAGTTCCTTTTATGTGAATTTTATTAAAATGCTGGATGTCAAACCACTGTGTGACTTTAATTGTAATGTATCCTGTGGGCTTACGTTTGGCTTAATAAGCACAACTGCTTCTAGTGGCATTTTTCTTTTAAATATATATTGTTGGTACTTAGAAACATTGTTTTGAATTGTTTTATTTGAATAGAAACATTGTTTTAGAAACATAATGAAGATTGACATTTGTCTTTCAGCTGAAGCTTTGTCTTTGCATTTTCAGAGCCCTGCATTTGACGCGACCGGCAGGCTGGAAATGATAGCTCAAGAAGATAAGACTAAGTTACTGAAAGCTGCTTTTCTACAGTACTGCAGGTAGAAACTGCATTTGATTTTTGAGGGGGTTTTTATTTGCTGTTGAAGGCACTCTGAGTAAAATATTGTGTTGGTAAAGCTACTCTTGTGCTGTTTTAATAAAAAGTTATTTTAATGATACATGCACATCTTCCATAGGAAGTGTTAGATAGCAATGGCTTGTCCAGCTGGCTGAGCTGTTGATGGAAGGCTGATTAATGGAAGATTCAGTATAGTCCAGTTTTTAAAAGTATAGTTTGTTTCAGTAAACTTGGTGTGATTTCTGGACACACTGATGGTTTTTATTTCAAGATATCTTGGTTATCTGAATATTCAAACTGAAAGTCTCACAAAAAATAGACATATTTTGAAAATCCAGTAACATTAGAATCAAGGTATCCCTTCTTGGTTGGAATACTGTAATTTTTAGTCACAAATTCAAATCAGTGCTTCTTGTGCATGTTGATTACCTCTTACATAGAGTTCTTTAGTACAACGTCGTGTGTGGGAAGTTTAAGTGTTTGGGTGCTTCTTGCTCTTTTTTCTGCATTGACATGAATAGAATAGGTTTCTCTGAAACTGGGAAATAGGAATAATGCATTATATTTCCTGAAGCATTTTTCTGAGAGCTTTTAATCAGTTGCCATTTGTGGGAGTAATTACATGTACTCTTAATAGGATTTTAGAGCAAGCAATTAGCTACTGGAGGCATCCAGACTTAACTCTGTCTGATGAATATTTTCTCTTAAATAACAGGGATAATGAAATAAAAAGTAACTTGAAATATTTCCTGACTTGTGCTTTTTTTGTTTTATATATAGTGCAGCCTGCAAGCTTTAAAAGAATTGGAATACCTTTTATCCATAGACTCAGGGTGCATTTTGCCCATAATTAAAGATAGCCCAAACAATGCTTGATGTTTAAAATGTCAAGTACTTCTCAAAAAGCGTATCAGAAGATCCTACGAATTGAGTGGTTCTTATTCCTATAATCCTGTCTATTGTTTTTATTTCACATACTTTATGTTTCTTTCAGGAAGGATATAGTCAATGCACAGAGCATGGTAGTTGAGATCTTCCCAAGTAATGCAGATCTGGATTCTGATGCTGAACTGGATAAGGCAGTGACACAGATCAGTGTGGACTTAATGGACGACTACCCTGCCTCTGATCCAAGATGGGCTGAATCTGTACCTGAAGGTAAACAGAATGTGGGGAGGAGGTGTTAGGGGGGTGTTGGGGCTTTTTGTATTGGTTGGTGTGATGGGGTTTTTCTGTGTGAAAAACTGTCTTTTGTACACCTAGATAAAATTGTAATATAAGTTTCACAAAAAAGGCAGATGTATTCCTTGCCCTCTTCCACCACTAGATGTATTTCCAGAACGGTTAAAAGATGCGTCCTCTGAGACTGCCAGATAAGCTCAGTCTGCTGTGGTTAGTTCTTGACTTCCTGTAGTATACACAAACAGCAAAGAGAGCATTTCTCAGGAGGGTAGTTCATGCCAGGAGCAGGTGGAGTCACTTGGGTGTCTCCACGAATCCTTGGATAGATGTAAATTATTTTCCACAAGTCGGTGTGTTGAGAGAGGTGATTTGCTCATGTTAGCCCTTTGTCATTGTGGCTGCACAGCTTCTGGTAGGCTTGGATTCCACATAGAGTGAGCTCATACCCCTCTGGGGTGTTGATATTTGAGTCTGCCTGAAAGAGGACTAGAGCAATTTACTCTGGAGTATTTGTTGTACATAAGAGTAACACAGACACGTTTTCAGCAAGAAACTTCTTTGTTGGTGTTTCCCTGTCTTATGAACCGTGTTAATTTGAAACTTCCCCCGGGACTCTCTCCGAGTGGCAGTTGCCAGTTACTGAGCAGAGAGTTAGTTGGAAAGTTCCATGCAGCAGATAGTTACAGATGGATGACTTCCTGCTGTCGTTTCTGCACAGCAGCCAGTTAGAAATTGTTAGGCATCAGAACTTTAATATTTTCTGAATTGACTTTATTTTAATGCAGCACCTCATCTGCATTTGTTCCTGGCTAAAGCAAGAAGTGAAAACTGATAGCTTCCTGGAAACAGTCTTGCTAATTTTGCTCATAGTGATAGTTCTTCTGAGTTTTTGTGCCTTAGTAGTCTTTGGATTTAAAGCATGCATAGACTATAAAAAAATTCTGAAATAGGAAAATAACTTGGCCTCTGGACTACTCTGCTGAAATGAGATACTTGTGAGGATACTCATGAAGAAGCTTCCATCATCGTTACTGACTCTTTTAAGGACCTTATTGTCTGGATGGAAATCTTAGCTGGCTGTTCAGATGCAAGCTCGTGTGAGGAAGAAGAAAATTAGGGCAGTGCTGGGCACCCACTTAGGTTGTACAGTGGAATTGTGCAGGCAACGCAGGGTCAATTTCAGTCTGAGTGCCTCTTACCATGTTATTGTGTAGTAGCTGTGGTAATAAATTTAGCAATAGCTGGTCGATGATGAAGACAAAAATTGGAATCTGAAGTGTACTAAAACTTGAATAAGCTAATGAGCTGCTATTTTAGCCATGTAATGAATTGAGTCCTTCAGAATAATGTACTGAGTTACTTGTATCTCAGATACAAGCTGATCTCAGCTTGTATCTGAGATACAAGTAACTCAGTATACTGAGATACTTGCTTTCTTCTGAAGGCTTTGCTTCAGCTGTGATTAAGTTCAAAAACCACATTAAAAATAGCATGATCAGCAATATACAAATGTGTCAGCATATATATGTTTTGAAAAGTACTGGTGCAGTAACACTATAGAAACGTATAGAAATACGTTTACCTCAGAGGCAAAAAAAAAAGTAGTTATCAAAGAAACTAATTTATCAGGTGCTCTGATCCAACAATTTTTTTTCTCTTATTAGAAGCAGCTGGTTTCAGCAACACATCTCTCATCCTTCTTCATCAGCTAGAGGATAAGACAAAAGCACATTCCTTCTTCGTTGAGTTTCTTCATCAGGTAAAATTCTACTGTTCTTTTCACCGGCTCACACAGCAGTGTGGTTTTGTCTTGAAATAACTCTTCTAGAACACTGTGCACATCTTGTGGGTTTTGCTTGTTTGTTTTTAATAAAAGGTTGGTGTGTTTGAACATCTGGGCAGCTTTCCAGTTCGAGGGATGCCGATGGCCACTCGATTGCTGCTCTGTGAGCATGCAGAGAAGCTAGCAGCTGCTATTATTCTCAAGAATCACCACTCCAGGCTGCCTGATCTAGTGAATGCTGCTATACTGCTCGCACTGAACAAGAGGGAATGTGACATTCCCCCAAGTCTTACCCCTGCAGATGTCTTCTTTAGAGAGGTAAGAAACCTGTTGTTACTGAGTTGTTGTATAGTATCATGTGTAGTAATAAGTTGTAATGCTTTAATGTGTACTTCAAAACTTTTCCCTTTAAAAATCAATTCAACTTCACACAACTTCTCTTTAAATAGGGATGATGTGGTAGCATTTTCCTGACTTTAGTGTACATACTCCTGACAGATTACATGTAGTAGAAATAAAGTTTGGATTTCCACAGATGAGCAGTGAAAGAGACAAGTGACATTCTTTGGCACATCAGATAATGTATGCTAAATTATCATTTTTAAAGGGTGGACTGAAGAGTATAGAGCTTTACAGATAAGAGAGCTGCTTTGAGCTGCCCTGGGTGGAATTGTATCAATTCAGTCTCTCATAATTTTTTTGTCCTTGCTAACATTAGTGAATCTTAAGCTCGTTCTGAGATTATGCTGCACTGTGGTCAAGTGCCCATTTCTTCCTTCTTGAGAACTTTCTAATCAAAACTTAGGAAGACTTTTTTCCTGGAGAGGATGGTAGTTGCAAATGGAGAAAAGTAAATATAAATTAAATAGAAATAATAGTCTGCTATTTTAAAGCAGGTACGTTATCCCGAATATGTTGTTTAACAAAGGTTCTACTGCCAAATGTTTCAGAAGAATAGAGAGGAATACACTAAGTGAAAGTTTATGGAGGTGCCTTCAGAGAAGAAGGTTTTTTCTTCCGGGTTTAAGCCCAGAAACAAGACAGTTCTTGTATTCAAATGTCATATGAAATATCAGCTGGTGATTTCATTATCCATTTGAGTAGTTGATACCTTCTAATATTTTTGGTTATCAATGTGCATTTTACTAATACTTGTTTGTTCTTCTATACAGCTCGTAACTTAGCTTTCAGGTGTCTGCTGGTAATGGCTATGTTTGTGCTTGCTGCAGTTTTTCTTTCTGTCTTTAGGTGTCCCAGATAGATTCCATCTTTGAATGCTTACTAGAAGAGGAGGAACAAATCCTGAAAGATACGCCTATTGAATCAATTGAGTGGGCCCAGATAGTTGTCAATGTGAACAACATCATTAAGGTATAGAACTGCATTAACTAAAAATGTTTGTAGGAGGGGGAAGGTAATTATTGAAGGCCACTCAACCAATTGAGTGCCATACATCTGAATTAGTGATAGGAGAACAGAAGGGAATGCACTTTTCACATGTCCAGGTATATTAGGAAGGAAAAGAGGGTCTAACACAGATTGGGGTACATTCCTTTTCCTCCTGAGCCACTGCTAAAGAGAATTTAAGAAGTGGCAGCATTGTTGGAAGCTGTGAGAGAATGAGTGCGTAGCAAAAAGTGGAGAGCTTATGCCTGAGCACTGCGGTTTCTTGCTCAGTCAGTATGTGCTCTTCTGTACAGCTGACAGTGGTGTAGAAAGAAGGGGGATATTAACAAAATATTTCAGAATTATGAAAGACAAAATCTCTTAGCCTGCATATATGCAGGCAGACTTTAAAGTGCTTCTGTCCTTGCCTTTCAATAGGACATGCTACTAGCTGCCTGTCAGTATCGCCAGTCTAGAGCCTCTTTATATAAAACGGGAGAGCTTCCAGAAAGAGAACCTGAATATATTCCATGGACAGGTAAGAAATTAGTATTACTAGTTTATTAATTATCTATTTTCCTAAACAAAAATACCTCTCATGAGCTTCAGAACATAAGAATTTCAACCTGAATGTTTAAACTTACTGTTAAAAGCTGCTACAGTTGTCAGTAAGATAAGGAGAACCAAAAGGTTTAATCTGATGAATGAAATGGAATGAATCAACGAGAACGTGTTCTGTCAAGTATTGATGGGAACTCCTCAAAACTTGCATTGCAAATTTGACTACAGAAACAAAGCGTAGGAGATAAAGCATTTGGTGGGTTTTTTCCTATTATGCAGTGGTTCTGGTTGGCAGACATGTGGGATATGTTACAGCAAAATGAATCATAAAATACGATCTATAATTGTTTTAAAATGACTCGTGATTCTTCACTCTTTAATAAACGAAAACCGTCAGGACAAATGTTTGCAGAAGGAAGTGCTTTCCAGTTCGTGCTTAAGCTTCCCTGCGGCCTCTGCCTATAAGCCACACTTGTTTAGTCCTCCCAAGACAAAAAACTTTTGAAAAGCAGGACCCATGCAAGCTATTTTGGTGTGTTGTGTCTTGATGACTACATCCCGGTAGTTGAATCAGGTTACAAGAAGTTGCCTTTTCCTTGTGTATATTCTCTACCTTGCTCACAGGTTGTGCAAATGTTTCTTCTGAAAAATAGCTGGTGCTCATAATGGACAGTGTAGGTCTGTATAGTTATGGGGTGGTGGTGGGGTTCTGTCCTTATTTGTTGACTACATTTGTGAAGGTAGATGGCAGTATGTGTTTGGGTTTGCTTTGATTTTTAATACTAAAATGTTTATTAGCTTTTTTGCCTTTTGTTTTTTAAATTGTATGTAGTAATGTGTTTTTGTTACACTTCAGCATAGCTCCCCGTGGTGATGGGATTATTGTTTTAATATTCACGATGTTGTTTCCCCAAGCATCCAGTGGCCTTCGTGCAGTGATAATCCGTCAGCACGGAATCATTCTGAAGATCGTGTATCCCCAGGTGGACAGCAACCTCCGCAGCATTGTGGCCGAGCAGCTGGTGGCGCTACTGGACTGCTTTCTAGATGGCTACGTTTCTCAGCTGAAATCTGTGGACCGCCCTGCTGATCGAGAGAGACACAGCAACGTGGAAATGGAGTATGTGCAGAAAAGGTCGGAGCTCTTGTCTCCTCTCCGTAAGTACCCTCTGTTGCCCTTCACACGAGGGTTAAGTGTTCCCTTGGCTGAGGAAGTGATGTGCTTTTGAGGGAGTAAGTGGCATCTGTGTGTGAATTCTAGTGCCTGCCTTCAGAGTATGAGCGGCTGGGTCTGTGATTTAATGGGATGTTTACAGAAGAATGGCAGATCACAGAAGTACATCCAGGGCTGCACCCATGCCTGCACCTCTAATAACACACGCTGCTGCTTGGATTTTTTTTATTTTGCTATTTTTTTTTCTGGTGGGTATGTTTCTTGTGCCAGATGGGTAAAAATAGCCCATAAATGGATGCCTAAATGTTTTGTGTCAACTAGTGACAGTATAATTGATATGCCTGAAATTTTATTTAGCCTTTATAAAGTTACTTTCTGAATCTTCAAACTTGCTGTTTAACATGTCAGATGTGATCATGTCTTAATGAGCAATTGAAAGCAAAGGCCCCTTGTTAATTGGAAATAACCCTGAGCAAATACATTTTAGTAAGCTAATAAAGTTTGATTTTCTGAGACTAAAAATGAATGCCATCAATTCTAATAATCACTGCCTCTTAACATTCTTAAAACGTGATAAAACTCTCATTGTCAGTCTTACTGATGCTCAGGGGCTCTGTTAGCTTGTAAATACATTTTATATCATAATGTTCAGTCTAAAGTTAGTGGTTTTTTACTAACAAAATTGCCTGTTCTAACTCATATGCATTTGATTGCACCAAAATAAAAGATTTTAAGTAAGAGGATTTATATTCAAAATGTTTTGTTTACTTGTTCTGTTTGTTGCCAGAAGCCTTTGCCTGCTGTTTTGTCACTTTGTATAATTAAGTGGCTACGAATACAGGTATTGAGTAATGGGTTGATTTTTTTTTAACCCCTTTCCCCTAAATGCTCAGACAGCAGGTGCTGCTAATTTGCAGATAAAATAGGAACTTGGAACTTGGATTTATTTTTCTGCTCTGGGTCATCCAACAGCCAAAGATGAGCTTGTTTGATATACCTTTTTTCTCCTCTTGGTTACGCAGTTTCCCTGGGGCAGTATCAGATGGCGGCCGCTTTAGCAGAGAAGTACTGCGACTTTGATATCCTGGTGCAGATGTGTGAGCAGACAGACAATCAGGCCAGGTTACAGCGCTACATGACTCAGTTTGCAGATCAGGTAACTCTTCTGTTTCCTTTGGCTAGCGTTCGATAGTAGCTCTTGCAGCGTTTCAGATGCGAATGCGTGATTTGGGGGCGGGCGGGTGTCTTGTTGTTTAATGCGTATGTGTTTGCATACTCATCTTGGAATCCAGATTCACCATGCAGAGCTCAGGGGCATTTTTTACCCTGCGACTGCAAAGCGAAGTCAGAACTGTAGGTGCACTAGCTGTGCAGTGGCCTTTCATGGGACCTGTTGTGTGCGTCAAACACGTCGTCCCGCTCTTAACATCTTGCTGTATTTTGTGACTTGGTTCACTGAGGGGCTGCAGTCTGCTGTTTTATTAAATTGATGTAATGTCAACTTAAGAGTAATTTTCAAAAGAGAAAATGAGATTGGTAAATGTATAAATAGAAAAGTAGCTAAGAAGGGTAAGAAGATTGGGGTGTTGCTGTGCTCCTATTAATTGTCTTGCCAGGTATTTGTTGGACAGTTTTTTCCATGTCTCTCAAACTCTGGTGTAAAAACCTGTAAGTGTGCTCAAAGAGGCAACAGAAGCTGCTTGAAGTGAGAGAGGGTGGGACAAACATAACCTAATTTGAGAGTGGGTGAGATGTATTTGTTTAGCTTTCAGCAACAACTGGTGGAAAGAGAAATCCTGTTGTTTACATGTTTCCTAATAAAGAGCCTAAGAACAAACAAAAGTATTAGTAACAGCAATTGTAGCAAACGTTTTTAATAGCAAGGGTTAAATGCTTCCTCATGCTGCCAAAGAAGGGGGTAAATTCTCTATTAATTCCTTTCAGACCCTTTATTTTTTAAGGGAAAAAAGTAACACTCTGTGAAAAGAAGTTACTCGAGCAAATGCAGAGCTGAATAGGTCGAGCCTAGTGGATAGAATACCTGACCTGTGGCCTCTTCAAACTTTATTTCTTAAATTAGGTGCAATTAAAACTTACCATTACTGGAAAATTACTCTGAAAATTCTCAAGTTAAATCTCAACATTAAACCCTAATTAGTTATGTCACATTGAAGTTCTTGAGGATAAAATACTTGGGGGTTTGTGGTTTTGGTTTTTTTAATATACTGGTTTTTAGCAATGGCTAAACTCAAATCTTTTCAGCAGCAGCATGTTTGGG
>VZTU01032400.1:207208-241220 GCA_013400835.1 Zapornia atra
GGGGGTTGTACCTATGTCTTGTTTTGTTAAGCAGCTCTCCCCAGTTGTATTTTGTGAAATGTGTTGCCTTAGACAAATGAGAGATTTAAATGTAACTTTTTAATCTTCCTTTTATCTTCAGAATTTTTCAGATTTCTTGTTCCGGTGGTATTTGGAGAAGGGGAAGCGAGGGAAGCTGTTATCTCAGCCTGTTGCTCAGCATGGACAGCTGGCCAGTTTCTTGCAGGCTCACGAGCATCTGAGCTGGTTACATGAAATCAATAGTCAGGATTTGCAAAAGGTAAGGTTTCTTCATACAACCAAGCTGAAATACTGTGTGTTAAATGAGTCAGGTACGCGTTCAGGAAGGCAGGTTATCTCCTCCTGACTCTTCATCATCAAAAGGCAACAGCTTCTCTAGGTGGCTTAAGGGAGAGATGACAGGGATATGAACGGAGCACCAAAAGCCTCCCCTCAGGCACCATCTAGTATGTCATATAAGCCACTGCACCATGTAATGGAACTCAGGGCTGCTTTACATCCCTAATGGTGACTAATATTTTCTATCAAGGAAGTTTTATATGGCTACCTAATCACCACATTGGTGGAACTGGGAGCTTGCAGTGGCTATTAACAGCATTATCAGATTATCCAGCAAGGGAAAATCTGAAGTTTATATTTCAAAACCAGCTGTTCAAAGCAAAAGATTTTGTAGGTATCACAAAAGTAAAGGTATTGAGTACTGTAATCATTCATATTCTTAGAATAAAACTAATATTTTTTCAAGTAGCTAATGTGCATGTGGCTAGGTTAATGTAATGAGTTTTTTGATTCTTTGGTGACTTGTAGACTACCCAGTTACTTTTTTTTCTCTACTCCTGTTGGTCAGTCCCTTCCTTCTGCTAGATTTACGAATGTGTTTCACTTCAGCAAATAAACTAATTCTAAAGAAAAATTACTTCTTTCACCATCCATTAAGTATGCATTTTGTATGTCGATAATACTTTATGCCCCACACAAAACCCAAAAACATACTGAGGAAAAATGCCAAGCAACAACAACAAAAGGAACCCCAAACCCACCCTGGGAGTCCTGTGGGTACTCCATTTGTGTTGACTGAAGTTTTGTTTTACAGCAAAGCACTATGAAGAAGGGTCAGTGATTCAGTCTGGATAGCTTGCTTCTGAGTAGGTGCTCAGAAATTTTCTCTTCTGCTGTCTCACGGACAAATAAATTCTTGCCTAAATGTTTTACTGCAGTGGTTATACAAATAATTCTGGGTTTCAAATTGCCAGATTAACAAGTAAATCGGCCTCTATGCAAAGTTGTCCTGTCAAAGCATATTTACCTGGCTTTTATGGCAAAGCCTTGAGTGAGATCCCAGAGGTGTAATATGTGAAGTTGCAATTTATTCTTTGATTGCAAGGTAGTTTTTCTTGATCAGTAATGAAAATGTGTTTTGGATGTAATTGGAGGAGAGATCTGTATCTCTTCAGGATATAATTGGAGATCTATACCTCTTCAGGAAGAGCAATTCAGAGAGTTTAATATGCAAGTTGTACAGAATCATAGGGGCTGGAAGGGACCTCCAGAGATCATCGGGTCCAACCCCCCTGCCAAATCAGGGTCCCTAGGACAGGTTGCACAGGTAGGTGTCCAGACGGGTCTTGAATATCTCCAGAGAAGGAGACTCCACAACCCCCTTGGGCAGCCTGTGCCGGGGCTCTGTCATGACTTCTTACAAAACAGTTACAGGATTACAAAGAGTAGATAGCTGTGAGACTGCAGTTCAGATTAACTCCTTATCCATTATCATTCTGATGTTAAATTCTAAAATGGTTATCCAACGTCTCTTAACTTCAGGCTCACAGAACGTTGCAGACTCTAGCAAACATGGAGACCCGGTATTTTGCAAAGAAGAAAACTCTTCTTGGCTTGAGCAAATTGACTGCACTGGCATCTGACCTCTCTGAAGATATACTGCAAGAGAAGATAGAAGGTAAGAAATAGAGCACAGCAAATAATAGACTAATGAAATTATTGAATGAGAATAGAGTTAATTTTGCAGATAGTTAATTTATTAGCCAGAGGGCTCTAATGTGGTAAGAATAAACTAGCTGATGATCTTGCTCATTGTAGGAAGGACAAGGAAAACTGCGTAAGGCAGTAACCATAGTATTCACCTTTGCTCATAGTTAGGTCTGTGAGCTAGGGAAACCTGTAACTTTCTGCTTTTTCTAATACAACCAAAACATTGGCATAAGTAACAAGCTGCACAGTCTTTTGAGAAGTCATTAGACAGTTCTGAAGCAGACAAAGCTGCATCTTATATTTCAGATGCAGGGTAAAAGTGATGTAATCTCTTAAAGCCTGCTTGATGAGCAGCTCTCAATTTTTAATTCTCAAGTCCTGAGATTCTTGGGCCATATAAGGGAATCCTGTAGCTGTGTTGTATTGCAATATACTGCAAATGTATGCATTTGTGATCAGGAAGCGCTTTCTCAGCATCCTACGGTGGCAGTGTTTCATTAAGCTCTATCTGGAAGGCTGTTGATGGGAAAGGTATGGGAATAGGAATACCTATTCTGCTTCCTTATCAAATGCAGCAGTTCCACTGCTCGGCCATTCCTATCCCTTTGGAACACACCCTGTTCCTGACACTGTCTGTGCAGTGTCGGGTTGCTGTGAGTTTGTGAAAAAGCAAGTCTCTGCTAACTGTTAAGCTAATGCTGGCCACCATGGGAAAGCTTTGAAATACTACTCTTAAGCTTACTACTCAAGCTTACCTCTATTTGCCTATTTATCCATGTATGTTTTGTACAGTTCTGAAAAGAAATCCTGTTGAAAAAGGCTGGGGGTAATTATGATGACTGGGCCTCACAAATTCTATTCTAGCTTGTGATAATAATATATTGTCTGTTCTTCACATTTCATGCAATGCTTTCTAATTTAAAGTTGAAATTTGTTTTTCTCACTGCTGTGAGAGAAACCTATGCTAATGTGAAAAATCTCATCTTTAAATAGGAAAACAATAGAAAAACAAGGAAATGCAAGCTTTAGTTCAGTGGGGTAACGGTCTCTCAAAACTTGGTCTGGACTTTGCTACATGTTTCTGCATGACATGTGACATAGAGAGCTTTTAAAACTTATGCTATGGATCAGTTTTCTCTTTATCAAGAGTAGTAATTTCAGCTGCATTCTGGTTATCCGTTTAAACAGATGAAATGCTGCTTTATACCAGGCAGTGGAACTGGGGGGGGTGATGTTCATATACTGTGGCTGAAATTATTCAGTTTTGAGTGCTTCCGCCCAGTCAGTTTATAATGCTGACATGGATTATACTGGGAAATAATAAAAAATGGAATATTTCATGAGAGAGAGCAGGTCTGTGGCACAAGTCGGCAGCCAAAAGGGCCCTCCTAAAAATTCCAACCTACTTCCTGCCTAGTGCCACAACTTCCTTCCAATCCTATACATTAGTTTTCTGGCTCTAAATAAAAACAGTTATCAGTCTGCATTACACTGGAAGCCTGAGTGAAAAGTAAGAACTGGTTCACCAGGATGACAGAATTGAAGTGATGGTGTTTCTGTGCTTCAGGATAATAGATGAAGGTCCAATTTGAATGCTTCAGAACAAACGCTTCTAGATCTGAATAATGCTGTGACTTGACAGTTGTTACTGCTCTGTGGAATTTATTGCTACATTTTAATAACACTGAATCCTTAATTTCCTTAAATGACAACAAGAAATAGCAGAACAGGAGCGCTTTCTGTTATATCAGGAGACACTTCCTGAGCAATTGCTGGCTGAGAAACAGTTGAACCTCAATGATATGCCGGTGTTGTCTGCTTCTCAGCTCATTGATGTAAGTAACTCGTTGCATGGGTAAAGTTTCAGTATGTTTTCTGCCTCTGTGTAGTAAAATAAATGAGAAGGTCACAGCTGTCTTCATCCCTTACACGACTTGCTAAGCACCTAAGGATCTGATATACTGATTCATTTATCTTTGCTTAGTTTCTACCAACACCAGACTTCAGCTTCTTGTTTTAGTTCATATTTATTTTTGTTGCACACATGCTTTAGAGTGCTGCTAGGAGAAAAAGGGAATCAATCATCCAGAAGTTGATTTACTGGTCGAAGCCAGTTTTTAGGTACAAGACAATCTTTTACCATCTGTTGCATTCTCAGCAGGGCAGAACTTGGAGGGCAGCAGGAACCAAGAATGCCCAGAAGGGCACTGCAATCTAGAGAAAGAAAGGGCTAGAGGCAGGAAGTGATGCTTGGTCACCTGTTTGCAGAGGGGCCCTGAAATTGGGGTTTTTTGTGTCTGTTGTCATCTCCGTTTTTCAAAAACAAACACACAATCCCTGACCTGTACTGAAACCAAACCATGAACTGCTCCAGCACTGAGATTGCTGACGGTGTGCAAAGGGAGTCAGCTTCTCTTTTCTAGTAGGAGTCATCGACCAGTAACCTTACTCTGTTGCTGCCTTGTCAGCAGCATGTTTTACCATCCAGGGATGCACACACAAATTCAATGAGCAACAATGGTAGACTGTAAGAAATTCAGGTCCTGCCTAGATGTCAGTTCTGCAGCTCTGCTTACTTTTCCTGTAACGCTGGAAAGTCAAAAGCCAGCAGTGTGCTGCTTTACATTCTCCTTATTAGAACAACACCAATTCGACTCTGAAGTCGTTACTTGTATCTTCAAGTGAGACTACCTGTGAAATTAGGGGAGACTAGGAAGTGTTAGTCCTGACTGGACAAGCGCTGGCTGGCATCCTTCTGAATTCTCTCTACTGTCAGACCAGTTTTTACACTTGCTATGTGCAGTGCAGGAATGGATCTTGAAAAGTATAAACAAGAAAAAAGCATTAGTTTTCCATTGAAGAACTAATTTCTAATTTTGTTGGGGGTCTGTGTGAAGTATTGGTAGCAAACTTGTCCTTTTTTAAAAGGCAGTACTTGTGCTGAAGTACTGCTTTGAGCTTAATTACCAAAATAATTCTGAGAGCTTATTTGGGTAGCTGAGCTCTGACTACAATAGTCCAGGAATGTTACAGCCTTAAATGGCATTTAAATTTGAAACCTAGCAGCCTTATATCCAATATCATTTGTCCACGGACCATTGTCATGTAGGTGGAATGCTGCTTTAAAACCTTAAGTATATTCCTTACTATAAAAATACTTGCAGTTGAATCAAGACATGTTTTCATGAGAAGGTCACGTACGTGGAAAATCCGTGGTGGTCTTCCCACAATGAGTTGTCCGTGAGATCGGTTTACATCAGTTTGTAAGCTAAAAATAATTCTCTACAGTAATCTCTCATATCCTAGATATACATATGTGATGAGCACAGAAGAGCCAATGAGTATGATTTTAAGAAGGCACTTGATCTGCTGGAATATATTGATGAGGTAGGAAATGTTTTTGAAGGATTTTTTTAATCCAGAGATTTCTTTTGTTGTTAATAGTCATTTAAGCTAGGACGGTGCATCTGTAGTTGGTTAGCATATTAGTTTAGCATACAGTAATTAAAAATAACCCCTGATGTGTGTTTTTTCAGTGTGTTTTGAGTCACTGGAGATTTAATGCCAAATGTGGTTCGGATCATTTAAGAAAAATGACACTCCTCATCCTCATCACCCATTTATAGTCTGTAGTTTCTTTTTTAGAGCTGCAGGCATTCTCCAAACAGGACAAAGAGCATCTGTTTTCAGTAGTTCTTGCTTCTTCCCCGTTGGCAGTTCCTCTGTCATGAGATAATGTGGGATAGCCACCAGCTTTTTAACATGCAAATAGCATTTGCATGTTAAATTAACAGATTTGCTGTCTCCTTTCTCGCTGCATCTCTGCAGTGTTGTAGGATCTAGTGTCTTGTCAGGAGTAATTTTCCACTGAGCATGAATAAATCAGCTTCAGAGGAGCGTCACACCTGAATGAACAACCGTCTTTGCTAAAAAGCTGAGGCTTATTATTTCATCAAAAGTCTTCCTTACTAATTAAAAAGGAGAGCTCTTTGATCATCCCAGTTCCTGCTAGTCTCTGGTAGTGCTTTGTGAGCACCATTGTGCCGTTTTGTTGGCCTTTGGTAACTGGTTTGATAATTATATCTAAATTGGTTTTAGAAGTTAAATTTATTTTAGATGGGGTTTAATTTTATTCAAAAGAAAATTTTATAAGAAATACCACTACTTTACTGCTATGAACTAGTTTTTGGTTGCTTTACACGTGAGTAAGTTTACTTGCCCTGTGCATAGGGCAAGTATTCTGTGTGCTGAGGAAAGAGTATTACTGCTGAAGAGTAGCATCTATTCTGAGTTAATTCTCTGTAGTTTGAAAATACTATGTAGCGCTTTTTCCTTGCCTTCCCCTTCATTTTTACAACATAAGTAGCCTGATAATATTTTGCAGTAAAATAAACTTGAGTGACCTCATTTGGTTCTTTGAAATTAGTTTTTCTCTTAAGTTTTGTCAACACAATTCATGAACACCAAGACAACTATTTTTTTTTTAATCTAAATGAAATAAATGTCACTCTAAAACCAGGAGATTCAAAGTGAGTCTTTGCTCAGCTGTTGGAGTCTTAATAGCTTGTTAGAACCGTTAATAGCTTGTTAGCACAAATTAGAGATGGCAGTTTAGACAGAGTCAAAAAACGAGCTGTTGCCTAGCTTTCCCTGCTTTTCTCTTGCAAAAGTGGCAAAAAGTCAAGGCCCATCCTTTGGCCTTTGGCTTCCAGGCGAAGGGAAGAGTTTGTGGTTTCTCTTAGCTCTTAGGGGGCAGAGTTTTACTTTAACGGGCTGCTTCCGGGCATTGAGAGGTGCTTATTTCTTTTTTTTTAACTTGCTTGTCTCTTCTCCTTACATGCACTGAAGGAAGAGGAAGTGGATGTAAATGATCTTAAGCTTAAAATTCTCTGTAAGGCTCTCCAAAGAGATGGGTAAGTCCAATATGAATATAAATTACTGGGAGTATTTGTGACCTAGCTTTTCCAGAATTAAATACTAGTTTGCTATCCTCTAGCTTACTGAAAAGATTGGATTTCATACATAAGGTTAGTAAAGTATAAAATACCTGTTCTGAATGTGTCTCTTTTCTTATTTGTAAAGTGAAATCTCGGGGGGGGGGGACGACACCCCAAACAAATCTGCAGTACTTTCTTAGCTCCCTGCCAACCTGCTGTGCATTCTCAGCACCTGAGACAGAACATATCTGTGTGGCTTTCATCCTTCAACCCTTCGGCAGGGTAACAGAAATGACTGATGCTGAAGCTTTTTCTTTGCCACCCCCTTCTGTGAAAGATTTAAAATAGAACCTTTTTAAGAACAACATATACAGAGGTCACTGCTGTAAACTTTTATTTCACCACTTTTTGGCCACTGAACCACACTGAGCTCATGAGCTTCATGAGCTAAAGCTGCATTCTTGGCTGTAAGAGATGGAAGCTTCAAATGCTGCTTTAAAAAGCCACTCTTAGGGGTGTTCAACACCAAATACAGGCTGAATCCAATTAGTCAGAACAATCTTCTTGTCAAGCAGTGGGTCTGTTCTCTCTCCCAGGTTAAATGACCCACCTGGCATTTCCCAGCTTTCTTTTCTAATTTTCAGCAGTTAGCTAACTTTTCTAGCTCCCACCCATCTTCCAAGAGGACCTAAGGAAGAAAACATCAGGGGGAAAATATCATCCAAATACACTGCACCTTTTGTGATCAAAGTGGAACTAAGCAGCATTTAAATTCACACTTATGGACAGGATAGATTCCAAAGGATGGTGGTCTGTAGGAAACCAATTTCTAGTTCGTATTAAGTTAGTCACATATGACAGAGATAATATGTTTAAACAGCTTCACACTATTCCAAGTGTTTTGTTCCCTTCCTATTATTTTCAAGACAGAAGAGTACAAAACTGCTCCATGGCACCAGTCTAATAATTAGTTTGTGTCCTGATCACCCTGGACCAAGAATGGTTTTGGACATAATATTTACACTGTTCAAATCATGTATAATGCTGACGAGACTTTGCCTGCTCTGTTAGCTAACCAGCTGCAGTTGGGGATCACTTAGAAAACTTGATGTCCCAGTTGAATTTCCAGTTCAGCAAGGCTCTCACAAAGGCTTACAGAGAGGTTGATCACAATTTCAAAAGAGAGAGTGTTAACTTTCATCTGTGTGTAAAAGTAAACGTTGGACATGTTACAGTACCTGTTTTTAAGGATGGTATCTGTTTTCTAGCTGAACAGCTAGAAATGGTGGGAAGTTCTTGGGTAGAATGGAGAGAGCCCCTTCTTAGCACCCTCCTGATATTTTGACTAGGGTACTCACCTCCTCCTCTGTGCCAGAGTGTGATTTGTTTCCACAAATCCTCCCTCCTTCCCTCACGTTCTTCCTAGTAGATGAAATCCTAGAAGTTTGAGAGTTTAAGTGACATCCAGGGTAAAACCATAGTCTCAGTGAGGTACAGAGGATTTCTCAGGAACAGCTTCTGGGAGCTAGGTACAGATCTGTTGCAAGCATGTCCCATTGGCCCAGAAGGTTCATCTTGGATAGGGAATGATATAAGAATGAGTTTTGTCTGGAAGCTTCATATATAGAAGAGGAAATTTTAACAACTGAAAGGTTGAAACCACTGCAAGAGAAGTTAGGTTGGGGTTGATTTAACACTGCTACAGACAAAGCTCTGCAAAGTTGATCAATTCACATTTTAAATGATCTTTCTCTTAGGAAAAAAGGTTTGGGATTTTCTTGTCACAGATGAGACTTGCATTCACAAGTCTCTGCCTTCACATTTATTCATAAATAAGACAACCTGTATTTGTTTTGTGATTGTGTGTGCTGTTAATAGGCCTGCAATTTAGATTTTATATTTTTTCCTTACTACTTTTTCTCAGTGTGTGCTGGTTTGTTTTGGGCTTTTCAGATGTCAGCAAGTGTCTGCTGTTGCTTTATTCCATGTCTGCATCATCTCAGTTGTAAAATACAATGACTGAGAATAAATAATTCTTATCCTGATAGACACTATTTCTGATTTTATCAAGGAAACCATATTCTCTCTTACAGTTTAGAAGATGGGAAGCATTTCTATTGTCCTCCTAACTACACTATGTTGTAGTAGTGCAATTTCATTGCAGTTTTACACTTGGAATAAGAATAATTTAACACGACACAGCTCAAAGCAAGAGGGTTTTTCTATAGCCAAGCACATAACACGTACGTGTAAATGAGTATTAATTGTCTTTGGTAATCTACTAGATTCCCCACACTTTTTTCTTGCTAATTTTCATTTGATTTAACCTGTGCAATTCTTTTCACATATTGCTCTTTGACAGATGGTCCAGTTCAGATGGTAAAGACGATCCAATTGAGGCATCTAAAGATAGTATATTTGTGAAAATACTACAAAAGCTGTTGAAAGAAGGTAAAGTGTAGTGAATGTAACTGAACTTGTTGAAATTTAGTTGCTTCAAAAGCTGCTTCAGGTCGATTCTAATATATAACTACTGGTAATAAATTCTTGGAGTGATTAAAACTTCCATATGCATTGCAGCAGGTAATTACCATTGTATGGAGCTAACTCCCTCTGAAATGTTGAGGGGGGTGAGGGAGGAGCAGATTTTAGTTACAATCTCAGTACCCTCAGATCACTTCCTCAGTAGGGCAGCAGTCGGAGCTTTAGCAGTTTCTTACTGTAAAGTCCATCTTCAGGAGTTAAATATGTAACTTCTGTAAGAAAAGAGATTAATCACTATTTGTCTGTCACTCAAAAGTGACTGACCGTGGGAAGTTACAGCCATGGGAATTGCAGCTGGGTGGGAGGAAGAGGAGAGAAACTATTTAGAGTCAAAGTCCATTTTAAATATTCCTAGATGTGGACTTTTTGCAGACCAGAGAAGGCTCCGCATCAGAGACAGAACACTGACTTTCTTCAGTACAAGTTTTGTCTGTTCAGCTCTGTCAGTTTCTTGCTTTAGTAAGATTCCCACTCCCCAGACTGAAATGCTGCAACTGCTGATATATTTATTATATGATTGATATTTCTTTCCCTTTTTTTAGTGGGTTTTTTTATTATTATTTTGGTGAAGTGTTATGTTGGATTTCAGGTTTAAGGATCTGAGGATTTCTAAGGATTTTAGGTTTAATCATAAATTCACTGAGAAGCTCTGTCTGGATAGGAAATAGCAATAGCCTCCTCCCCTACCCCCACCCCCCCAACTCAGTTTTGCAGGCTACTTAAGCTTCATTGTATTTCTTGCCACGTACAATCGTTGGATCTTCTCAATTCCAAACCAGTAATTTAACTCTTGAGGCAGGCACGGGTGTTTCCTTAACAGCCATCTTCACTGCTAAGGGGCCGTGCCTTTATCAGTGCTGTGATCGATGGTTTTGTGTTGTAGGGGTTCAGCTGAGCGACTATTTACCGGAGGTGAAGGACTTACTGCAAGCAAACGAACTTGGCATCTTGAAAAGTAACCCCTACTTCGAATTCGTGTTAAAGGCAAACTACGAATTCTATGTTCAGGGACAAGCATGAGTCTCACTATTTTTTTAAAACTTTTTTTTTCTAAAGAACTGGTAAATTCATGTATGCTTTTTTACGTTCTTTTTTTCTTTTTTTTTTTCTAAAAAAGTTTGTAATAAAATCTATGAGGAATATTCTTGGTCTTAAATGTATAGATGTTGACACTTTTGCCAGGAGAGGCATGGTTTGTTTCCAGGCAAAAGGAAAATAAAGGGTTCGTTTTCTGTGCCTTTCCTAAACTTGCTGTTCTGATTTCTGTCTCCATTGGTACGAGTCCTGCCTGAGGCTCAAAAGATAGACACACACACACAGGGTGAAACGAGGGACCCACTGCAGAAGGTGGAAGCTGTGATTTCAGTTCAGAGAACACACTGGAAACATTAACACTTGGGTGACTGTTTTTTCTGTCAGGTAATTCTGCTTTCTCTTCATACAACACTCTTTGCTGAAGAAACCAGGTAGTTCTGATTTTGCATTAAAGACTATGGGGACAGAAAGGCTAATTGGCTTGTCACTGTCACTCAGCTTGCCATGACAGAAGGGATTAAAGCACAGTTCTCATTCAGAGAACTCTGGTCCAGTAAACATTCCATTCTCTTGGTTCACAGGGGCAAGATTAAACTTTCTCAAAACATCTTAATATTTTATCTGTCTAATTTGCATTTAAGTTGCAGCCAGATTTCTGAACTACATGTAAAAATGAGATTAACATCTCATCATGCAGTTACTCACAGCAACTGCTTGAGCCTAGGCTCGAGAAACCTAGAAAGCAGTTAGCAAAGTGTGGGAGTCCTCTGTGATCTTCCTTACTCAGTGACTTGTGCTCTTCTGCTTGATGTTACTAATTTGTATTTATTTTACCAGTTATCTCTAACATGGGAATTAAAAAAAAAAATCCATTTAACTCTCCAATTTTAATTATTCTGACTGGCAGCAGATTTTAATCTTTAAAGTCACTTTTATTTAATCTGACATGCAAGTAGCTCAACAGCCAGAGAGTAAATGCAGAGCAACTTCCATGCCCGTACGTTTTACTTGTCTGGCTCCATGCCTGGTGCAACAACTTGATCCAACAGCTGAGAAGGTCAGAAGTTAAATTGGTTGAAGAGAATCCAGTTTCTAGTTTTAAAAGCACAGATCCCCTTCTGTGGCTTCCCCTCCTCCCTGTACTAATACAGTAAGCTGGGCTGAGAGTCTGAACATGTTTGGATGAATAGATTTATCTAGTAGAGGTTCTAACTAATATGGGAAAGAAATGCGCTAGCGGTCATCTACCACTGATCGAAGGAGCAAACCTTGCTCTTCCTCAGCCTTGCCTGGCTGAGAGAGAGAAGTGGGGGTGTAACACCCAGCTGTGGCTGCAAAGGAGTGGGTCAGAGCTTCAGAAGAATTCCACTTGCTTGTTTGCAAGTCACTTTAAAGGAGTTTCACGCTGGTAACCACATTTTGGGAGACGGAATAACCTAACGATTGCCACACCCTGCCAAAGCATGCTTTACCTGGACCTTTGGGAAACTACATTGTGCTTGTAGAAGAATCACTTCAAGTGACTTACCATGGTAAAGCATGGGGGAATCCCATTGTAACCCATCCCTTCCTTGACTGCTGACCACCTGTATTCCATCAGAACCACCAGCAAAACCCAGAGAGCTTGCTCCAGAAGCAGGCATTTTCTCTTCATCCTTCACTATCCATGTGCTTCGGGGCGCCTGGCTTCTCTGCTGGGATGGGTTTATTCTGGTCGGTGTAACAGCATTCTCCAGGTTCTCAGGGAACAATCAGCTGTGTTGGCTTCACAACCCACGTTTTATTCTATCACCGGGTCGGGAGGCGTTTGGCATTTGTACAAGGGCTTTCCAGCCAAAACAGAAGGCTACGGGCAATGAGTTTACTTTAAATAAAACCTCATTAAAATAACTTCCATGTCTAAACTGAAGTTTAATGTTCTTGTGCTAGGAATGTTGAGCTGGTTCACTGTTCCGTTGGGAAGTTTGAAGAGGCTGGGATTTGGGGCTGCTCCTCCTCCCTGTTATGCAATAGAGCTGTTGTGGGGCTGAGCTCCTGTCTCGGGTTACTGCGCTGCACGGGGAGGATGCCTTCATTTACCGCCACACATCAAAGGTCATGCCAGAGCTCCAGGTTGTCTCCAAGCGTAACAAAACCAGAAATACATTTGGGATGAAATGATTTGGGTTAAAGCAGCTTGAGGAGTGTGGCCAGCTCCTCTTGAACAGGGAAGCATACGGTGTTTCTCACAGTAAAGGGAAATACACCCAGGACAGGATGTCCACGCTCCTTCCCTCTGCTGTCATCGGAGCAGCAGGAAAGCTTAGTGCTTGCCGTTTGTGATCACATTCAGAAGCTATGTGATGTGGACAGGGATCTTCTTTGTGCCCAGCTCCGCTCTGGAAACCAAGTGTCTTCTGACTTGGGACCGAAATCAAATTTGTTTCATGAGTCAAGTTAAATATCAGATCCAAGTGTGGAAAGTTATCTCTTGTGCTGAGCTGTAAGAATTCAACGTTGCCATTGGGCGTTCTGCTGGGAGCTAGACTGGGGTGGAGAGAAAATTAAACAGAAGGGATGGAGTGGGTTTGTGCTTGCGTCAGGTTTCATTGAAGGATTAGGAATGTTTATCTTTCAGCAACCTGAGTGTTTCTGTTACTTGAGGTCTGATTCAACACAACTAAGTGACCGTATTTTGGAACCCACAACGGAGCATTACAGTTCTGTAAATAGATTTGAGGTCTGTGACAGCTTCAAGTGCTTTCAGGCTTCCGATTTTCATACCTGCCGGCTGTCGATGACAGAACTAAAGAATGATAGGAGAAACTGAAGAATGGTGTGAGAGAATAGCATGTTTCATCCCAGTGTACTTTAATACAAAAACCTGACAGGAAATTAAAAACTGCAGCAGAATGAAATAGGGATTAGGCAGAGGTAAAGAGAAACGGTGCCAAACTGAAGGGTGTAGAAAATAGAGGAGAAAAGTTGTCTGCTTCTCTGTGGCCCTTCTGCTCCACCTTGGAGTGGAGGAAATCAAGCTGCAGAAATGCTTTCAGTTGCAGGAGACTTCTCACAGCGTGAGCACTTTTGGCTTACTAATTCTCTTTCCTCCTCTCCCAATTCCCTAAATTTTAAAAGGATTTACCCTTGGCTGGTTGTGCCTTCAGAGAAGGTCTTGAAAAGTCGATTTTCATCGACTCCTTGGCAGGGCTACAAATCTGTTAGTGCTACCATCTCTCCCTTCTATTAGTAACTGGAATTTCTATATAAAATCTTCCACGTGTCCCACGAGGAATCTCTGCCCAAGTATCCATAGCTGAAGGAGACAAAGTCTTCCTCTTCACTTGTACAGTACCTTCAGCTCACAGGGATGACTTGCCTGTGAGACTGTACCCGCGTGGGAAGGATGAGCCACACTGGTAGCTGGAGGATGCTGTGTTGCCCAGCCGACCTCAGCAGCCAGCAATGGGTACTGGGTAATGGCACCAGCATTCACGCCATGCTGGGCATCAGGGACCGGGCAGGCAGCGGGATTAACGCTGTGCTGGGTTTCCCTTCAGGCGTTCATCTGACAGATGTGATCCCCTGCATTTATTTTCCCGTTTTTAAGTCACAGCAGAGGCAAAACATGCGGCATAGCTCCACGGGCAAAGCTATGGCTTCTGTGCGGGCTGCACCGTGCCACCACATTCAATGGGTTGTGTGCAAACCACGGATCTCCCTCGTCCCTTCCGCTCCTCTGGGCCCCTTTCCCCTACCTGGCGCCCGCCTGTACCTGCTTGTTCCAGGAGAGGCAAGGGCCGCACTCTCCTTCTCACCCCCAAGCCTCGGGGCACAGCCGAAGGCCCCCCCCGCCTCCCCTGGCCCCGCAGAGCCCCGGCAGGGCCGAGGCCTGCTCCGCCCTCACGCCCGGCCGGGCCCGGGCCCGGGCCCGGTCTGGCTTCCCCCTCCCGGAGGGGCTGCCGCGGCGGCCCACACCTGCTTTGCCCTTAACGGGCCCGGCGGTGCCGGGGGATTATTTCGGCCCCGGCCGCGGGTGGTGGTGGGGGGGTTCGGCAGACGCTCCTTATACGGCCGGGCCCGGCTCACCTGGGCCGCGGCCAGGAGCGCCTTCTTTGGGCAGCGCCGGGCTGGGGCCGCGCCGGGCCCGAAGCCCAAATATGGCGACGGCCGGGGCCGCATTCCTGGGGGCCGGCCGCTGCCGCAGCCCGCCGTGATAAAAGGCTCGGCGGCCGGCGGCGGCCCCCGAGCTACCCGGCGAGGAGCGGGAGGCCTCTCTGCCAGCGGCCCGACGCGTAGAGCCCGCAGCCACCCCAGGTAAGCCCCGGCCCCGCCGCCCCCTCTCGCGGCTGCCGGCCGGCCGTGAAGCTCAACCCGTGCCCCTGTGCCCCCGTAGAAAGCCGACACCATGTGCGACGAGGACGAGACCACCGCGCTCGTGTGCGACAACGGCTCCGGCCTGGTGAAGGCCGGCTTCGCCGGGGATGACGCCCCCAGGGCAGTGTTCCCCTCCATCGTGGGCCGCCCCCGCCATCAGGTAGGGTGCTGTCCACCTCTGAGCATCACCCCAGCCCTGCTGCAGCCGTGGCTCTGTGGGTCCCACCTGCATCCCCACTCCCCGTGTGGAGGACGGATGCCTGGCACGCTGGGGAGCCCTGTGCTGCTGTCTGTGGAGAGGTTGCTGAGCACCCCCCTTTCCTTCCCCACAGGGCGTCATGGTGGGTATGGGTCAGAAGGACTCCTACGTAGGAGATGAAGCCCAGAGCAAGAGAGGTATCCTGACCCTGAAGTACCCCATTGAACATGGCATCATCACAAACTGGGACGACATGGAGAAGATCTGGCACCACACCTTCTACAATGAGCTGCGTGTGGCCCCTGAGGAGCACCCCACCCTGCTCACTGAGGCCCCCCTTAACCCCAAAGCCAACCGTGAAAAGATGACCCAAATCATGTTTGAGACCTTCAACGTCCCTGCCATGTACGTGGCCATCCAGGCTGTGCTCTCCCTTTATGCCTCTGGCCGTACCACTGGTGAGTGCAGGTGTCCCACTGGCCCCTCTTCCCCAAGCAAGGATGCCCGGGATGGATCCCCTACAGCTGACAAGTGCTCTGCCCCTCAGGGCAGGACCCTTCGTGGGCTGCCTCTCAGGTGGCTGCTTTGTGTCTCCCCAGGTATTGTGCTGGACTCCGGTGATGGTGTGACACACAATGTCCCCATCTATGAAGGGTATGCCCTGCCCCATGCCATCATGCGCTTGGATCTGGCCGGCCGGGACCTCACTGACTACCTGATGAAGATCCTGACTGAGCGTGGCTATTCCTTCGTCACCACAGGTAAGCACTATTCCCTCCTTCAAAATGTCCCCCCTTGCTTTCTCCCCTTGCAGCTCCAGGGGTGCTGCAGTCTCTTGCTCTGTCACAAGCTCCGTGAGCTGTTGGGAGTTTGTGTGTGGTTGGGGGTCTGGAGTCCCAGCAGACCTATGGAGGAGACGCAAGCGTTCCCCGTTCCCCCTTTGCGGTCACTGATGCCTTTGCCCCCCATACACAGCTGAACGTGAGATCGTCCGTGACATCAAGGAGAAGCTGTGCTACGTCGCCCTGGACTTCGAGCAGGAGATGGCCACCGCTGCCTCTTCCTCCTCCCTCGAAAAGAGCTACGAGCTGCCTGATGGGCAGGTCATCACCATCGGCAACGAACGTTTCCGCTGCCCCGAAACCCTCTTCCAGCCTTCCTTCATTGGTGTGTGTGCCCCCTTCCCTCTCTCCTCCCCCAACAGAGGGGGGCTGAGCCCTCCCATTACAGCTCTCGCTCCGTGCTGAACTTGCACCTGCTTTTCTCCCCTCCCCCGCCCCCCAGGTATGGAGTCCGCAGGCATCCATGAGACCACCTACAACAGCATCATGAAGTGTGACATTGACATCAGGAAGGATCTGTACGCCAACAACGTCATGTCTGGGGGCACCACCATGTACCCAGGTATCGCTGACCGCATGCAAAAGGAGATCACAGCCCTGGCCCCCAGCACAATGAAGATCAAGGTAAGGCTGGAGCATCAAGGACGTGGGTGCAGGAGCAGCCACCTGCTGCCCTCCCACCAGCGGCACAGGGGGCTGCACACACCCCCTGTGCCTGCCAAACACGGCGGTTGCTTCTTTACTGATCTGGGCTCTTGGCTTTTTCTAGATCATTGCCCCACCTGAGCGCAAGTACTCTGTCTGGATCGGAGGCTCCATCCTGGCCTCCCTGTCCACCTTCCAGCAGATGTGGATCACAAAGCAGGAATACGACGAAGCTGGCCCATCCATTGTCCACCGCAAATGCTTCTAAACATGTTTACATGATCACCTTGCCAACCACGCTCAGGATGACAACCTTCTAGGTTGCAGGCTGCCGAGGGCCTGCAACAGCCATTGTAACTTTCTATTTTGTAACAGTTTCTGGTTACTGTTGCTGCAAAGCTCCACGTGACACAGTGTATGTAAAGTGTACAGAAATTAATTTATTTTACCTCGTTTTGTTTGTTTTTAAAACCAATGCCCTGTGGAAGGAAACAAAAAACTTCAAGAAGCATTAAATCATCAGTCATTCTGTCACACCCCTACTGCGCTTGTTTCTGTCGTTCTTTGCTGGGCTTCTTCCATCACTCGCTGACGTAGAGAGTCTTCCAGCAGCGAGGATGGTGGGGGGTGGGCTGGGCGCTCCCCAGGACCAGGGAGGGAACAGGACCCCAGCCCAAGGAGCAAGCCTTGCCCAACTTGCTTGGGTTGCCTGGGAGAGCAGCCTGGGGCCGGCTGGGTGTTTCATTGTGCCCCCTGCAAGGTGGGCGCCCCTCCAAGACACTGGGGGGGGAAAGGGTTACCTGCAGCCTTGGCTTGCGAAGGGTTTTATTTGGCTCAGGCTGCCCAGAAAGTAGCCCTGGCATGTGTGTGCAGTGCCCAGTCGTGATGGATGGAGGCAGGGCTGGGGCTGGGGCTGAGGGCAGGTGGCGGGTGCGGGTTAAATAAAGAGCTTTCCACTCCACTTTTGGGAAGGCTGCCTGTCCCTGGGGGCCTGGGGGCAGCCGGGGCCACTTCCTCACCCTGCCTGACACCCTCGCCCTTGCCCACGATTGCACATGAGGGGCTGCCTGCAAAGGCACCGCCTCCCACCCTCTGCTGCCCTCCCTCACCAGCCCCTCCCAGGGCCAGATCCTTCACTAGGGACTCCCCGGGAGCCCAAAGGAAAATGCCAGGGCTTCCCCCTGCTGAATGGGGTTTGCCTGCCCTTTTTGCCTCTGCGGGTGGGAAAGGTGCCCCAGCCTGACTCTCTTCCCTCTTACTGAGCAAGGGTGGGGGGCTCTGGGGCCCCCCTTTGCTTCCAAAGTCCACCCCACTGGGTGCTCACGTCCTTTGAGGAGCCATCTGAAAGCCCTGCCAGGCTTGGCGCAGCTCCCTGGGTGAGGGCACGTGTGCAGGAGCAGGCAGCCTTTGGAGAAGGACTTTTCCTGGAGCACAGGGCCCTGGCAGGAAAGTAGTGCTTGACTTTTGGGGTGTCCCTTTGCTATGGGAGACAGCAGCACTGGGAAAAAGATTCTTTCCAGCTAAGGTCCCAGCCCAGCAAGGTTTTTCCTCTGCTGCAGTAACGCTAAGCTGCTTTTGCTTGCATTAAGGTGAGACCCATAGCATGAGTCTCATGGTTCTTTGGAGCCCCCTCCGAAAGGTAGAGCCTGCAAGGAGGAGCTGGCCTGATCCTTCCCTCATATCTGGGGGTAGAGAGGTCCCTGCGTAGCCCTTGGAGCTCCTGAGCCCCTGGGATCCCTGCCTGAGTGACAGGATCAGACTGGAAAGCAGGACATGGTGCTTCTTAAAAAACAAACACCAGGTTTTGCTTGCTGTGTGCACAACTTACTGCACAGTGGCACCCACAGCCCTGTGCTGGGATGTGGGGAGATGCTTAACTAGATGAGGATGTTTTGGCCTCAGGAATTGACCCTGCCCTCAGGTTTATGTGACACCCTGGTCTCAGTGATGTTACAAGAAGGATTCCAGGATCCACTTCCACTCTGTGTCTAAAAGGCTGTTTTAGAAGCACAGGTAAAAGTGAAGTTAGAAGAGCATCCTCGTGGGTACCAGCACAGGCTCCACTTTGCCACCTGAATGGGTAAAGTCAGGCTCCTAAACCCTCAGGAAGAGGAGCTGATTTTTTGGAGGTGGAGCAATGCTGAGCCACCCACCCTCCCAGCTGAGGAAAATCAGGTGGGAGTAGGGGATGCTTCCTCCCTCTGAACAAAGACCTAGATTTTGCAGTGCCAAACTTGAGCTTAGGACGGCTTGTGTGAGCACAGCCGTGTGGTGGGGGCCAATCCTGCAGCAGCCGGAGCCTCGCAGGGGCACTGCCTTGCAGGGGGGTGGCTGATGCTGCCACGGGCACCTCAGCCTCTGGTCTAACAGCAGCGTTTTGTCTCATACCAAGCCACGGAACCAGGTATCCCCAATAGTCATAATGCTGATTTCATCCTGTTGAAATTAAGTACCAAAAAGTGTGGGTTTATGGCTGGAAACAAAATGGCTGGTGTCTTGGGTCTGCTGCTTGCTCAACAAATTTGAAGGCCGCCAACCCAAACCCGTTCAGGATTTTATTTCAAACCGAAACACATTCCTTAACCTGAAACCAGCCTTTTCTTTGAGCTTGGGGTTCTCAGCAATTGAAGCCATGGGTTCTTTGGGAACCGGTGAATGGAGTTTTCACATGGTTTGTAAGCCCTGGCATTGGGAAGGTGCTCAGGGAAATTTTGCTTGCGCGTAGTGGCCTGAGTTAGGCCTTCGTTGGGCGTTCCTCGAGAACTTCGTTCTCCTCCCCGTGCCTGTAACAGGCAAACAAGGGCCAGGATCAGCGTCCTCTGTTGTGAGGGAGGCAGAGGAATGTTTGCACAGAGGAGTAGAAGGGAATGGAAGGCAGGATGCAGGACACCCGGTGTGCCGTGGGAGGGAGGGGAACGGCAGAAACGGCTCTTGCCTGCACCAGCAGCATTCTCCGGGGCTTTAGCTCATTCCTTGCTCACAGCCTGCTGCATCTGGGGCTGGACCAGCCTGGGACAACCCTCCCTCACCCTGCATCGCGGTTGCACCCAGTGGGCAATGCAACAAGCTGCCCTGGGCATGAATATTGCCAAGGGATGGAAACTCTGGAGAGAGAAAGTGTTCTTGAGGGGGGGAAATTTATGTGGGGTGGTTTGAATGAGCTCAGAGGCACAGTCAGGACATTGAGCTTTGATGTAAGCTTCCCCAGGGTCTGCAGATGTCTGGGCCGTTAGCAAAATTGTTTGAGAAGATAATTAACAGGGGTACCCTGGGATCCCAGGGACAGGCTGAAGGGAGCCTCTGAGCAGAAGCACAAAGGGAATCCTGGAGACGCTGAGGGCACTGGGGGTGCTTCCTAATTTCCTTTTGGAAAGAGATTTTGCAGCTGTGACAGTCTGTGCTGCACAGAGAGCAGAGCTGAGCAGGACAGGCCACCTCCCACAGAACGTTGCAGCTCTGCCATCTGCCCGGTTTGGGACAGGGAATTGGCACCCTGACACTCATCTCCCCCGGGGCTACAGAAAGGCAAAACCGAAAAGTGCTTTGACCTACAGTGTTTGTTGGGTTTGGCTCTGCAGGGAGGAGCTGAACACCGGCAGCACCGACACCAGAGCAGCTCCGCCACATGCTCAGTTGGCCGTGAATCTCCCATGGGCACTTGGCCAATAATATTTTATTCAATGTGATTCAGAAAAAGGATAAATTAGAGGCCACTTGAAAACTACCCCTGGGTTTCAGAGGAAACTCCTGAGCGACACACTCAGTGGCATTCTTTATCTTTTAAAGCAAAGCCCTTCCAAGCACAGTTGTTCAAAACTTAAATTATTTTACTTTATAAGAATTATTTTGCTTCTATTTCATTAATCTATTGGGGGGGAGGGGGGGAGGGGATCAAGTGTAGCATTGCCTGTTAGGGTTTCTTTCTTTCTGAGCTGAACAGGCATATTTCTGTAACAAATAATTAGAACAGCTATTCGGATATATAGATTTTGATGACACCCTTGCTGGGGCTGGAAAAAGGAGCACATGAGAGTGAGTGTAACCTATTGATCAGCTGATGGGTAACTACAGGCAGTGTGGGTGTGGAGGGCCCTCACGTGGGACAGATGCTGGTCAGGGTGGTGGGCAGCTTACTGACAGGGTCAGTGGGAGCATCCCCTGGCTTCACGGTCTTTCCCAGGAGCTGCTGGCAGCTTTGGGGATCCTCTTTAGGCCCTCAGGGGCAGAACAGTCTTTGAGAGGGCCAAAAGGGGCTGGCCGGAAGCCTGGGGAATTAGCTGTAGCCGCAGCTGGCAAAGGCTCCGGTTGTTATTTGTTCAGGAGCTGACAAATAAAGTGGCTCCTGATGGCCACGGAGCGAGGAAAGCCCGGGAGTGTGGCTGGCTCCCACAGGGGCTGTGCACTGCGGGTGACAGGGCTGAGCAGACGACAGAGAAAGCTTTCATTGCCCAGGGGTCTCCTTCTCCCCCCATCCCGCTAAGGGCATCCTGTCAACCTCGAAACTACTCTGCCCAGCACAGAACTGGGGCCAGCAGCGTGCAGACCCCCCAGCACTGCTCCCAGCCCAGGCAGCGTAGCCTCTTTGTGCCCGCAGGGACCCCAGCCAGGCCCCATCTTGTCGCGGCCGCTCAAGGCCACACTCTGAAACCACAGCCTGCGACTCGGAGGCAGCCCTGGCCGCGGGTGATCAGGGAGTGCCGCAGGCAGCCCGGGAATGAGCCTCTCTGTAACCCCACCTCGGGGGGCTGCGTATATATAGATCCCTGGAAGCATCTTTCCTCCTTGGCACATCCTGCCTGCCTTTAATACCCTCCAAACATGCTTTCCCTGCCCTCCCCCCTCTCTGCACTCCCTTGCTGCTTGGCTTCCAGCAGCTTCTCTCCCTTCCAGGGAGAACAAGGCTTTAGAACTGAGAAGCATCGCTGCTGGAGGGAGAGGGGGAGGACCACCCTATAAAAGGGCTCTCACACATGCTCAGAGATGAGCAGCATAAAGGCAACAGGCATTGGTGCCCGACCCTGGCTTACAGAGGCACGTTTGTTGCCTTGCAACGCAGCTGGGCTCTTCCATGAGGACCTGAGCTGTGTTTGCAGAGGAGCTTGTGCTTGTAACTCTTCTAAGAGGACTAAGGTCCTCACAGGCAGCACTGGGGTGGTGACAGGAGATGGTAACCATTCTCCTGGTCCCTCAGACACAGCCATCACCTAACCCATTTGAGCACAAAATAAAATGAGTTTCCCTGTTAACAGCGGCTGGTGATGAGCTCGGGTTGTGGATGCAGGGAAACGGATGGGGACCATGCACACAGGACAAGGTCCAAAGCAGGTCAACCAAAAGAAGCCAACAAGCTTTCCCAGGGCAATTGCATCTGCTTCTGTAAGATTTTCTTTAATTCCTCTTAGCAAGAGCAACCACAGAGAATGGTTAAAATAACAGGGGCGTGAGGACCTCACTGGCGATGAGCAATGCTGTCACTGGGCTATCCACCCGTGGAGCAAGGACCTGCGCCAAAGGGCACAGCAGGGAGCCCTGCACACTCTGAACTGCATCCCCTGCTGAAAAGGAAGCGTGGGCTGGGTGCTGGGGCCATCCGCTTTCTTGTGATGAGTTATTCAGAGCCTTTGTGTAGGGACTGAGGCACTTTTCAAAAGGCTGTGGAACAGGAGATTTCCTCCATAAGGATTTTTTGACCTGGAAATCCCTACCCCCCCAAAAAAAAACCCAACAGAGAGCTACTAGAACTCCCTAACCCCAACCGTGTTGAAGTAGAGGTGGTGTTCTTCCTACCTGGTCCCCGCAGCTCTGCCGCAGGTGACATGCCATTTCTGTGACTGCAGAAAATGAGCAGTTTACATAAGGAGGTTGGGCTTCTTTCCCTTTTTTCCCTTCCCATCCCAAGATCATCATGGATTTCCTTTGTGACTACGAGCAAGTCAACACTTGCAGCTCCGTTTGTTGCTAGCAAAGTGGCTTTTCTGTCTTCCATCTCCAAGAAGACAATGAGGAACAGCTAATGTTCGTGAGGGGCTTTGAGACGCTGTCATAGAAGGCGCTTGGGGAATGTGAAATACTTGTGATCCTAAATTTAGCTCTGAAAGTCATGCAGCCCAGTTTCCTGGCACAAATACCAAAGAAAGTCTTGAAATCGGACTGTTTTCCAAGCGCAGCCACAAGCTGGAGGCTGCAGTAGCTGCTGCTGGTGCTGGGGATCACCAGCTGTGCCTCCCCAGAGGCTGAGAGTGGAGACTGCACTCTTCCTCCTCCTGAGCTCTTCCCACCAGCACCCCGAGCACCAGCGGTTCTCGTCCTTCCCTGTGGGTGCAATGCATCTTGGCCCACAAGAGCCCCATGGGATGAGATTATTAATAAAGGTGGGGAATTTAGGAGGATTACAGTATTCAAGGGAGTATGAGAAATCTCTCTTGGGATAAGTGTTTTAGGGGAAAACACGACAATAGAATTTAGACTCACTTCTCTGAGACTTACACTCTCTTGCCCGCTGCAGCCAGCCCACCCCAGCCGAGACTACAGCGTCGAGGGGTTGCGATCCCCCTGTTCTCAAATGAGGGGTTACATGCCAGGAAAGAAAGAAGATTGACCTGGCAAGACAGAAAAATATGGCATTAAGTGGAGCTGAAGTGGTGCTGAAATTCAAAGTCCAAGTTAGAAAGGGCATCAT
This sequence comes from Zapornia atra, assembly GCA_013400835.1. Classification (NCBI taxonomy): domain Eukaryota; kingdom Metazoa; phylum Chordata; class Aves; order Gruiformes; family Rallidae; genus Zapornia; species Zapornia atra. Next base: position 230,456 of record VZTU01032400.1, read on the forward strand.
GGAATGCCCGAGCTGTCTGCTGATGCCTTGCTTTCGTTTTTTAGATATATAATTTTTGCTTTTTTATATACCTTTGTGCCTGCTGTATGTGCTGAGAAGCAACTCGACATAACTCCTGTCACATCTCGCTGGGGAACCAGAAACCTGATGTAGCCCTGCCCAAACTGGAGGAGCTTGGTTTCTTCATCAGCTGCAGTTTCCCCGAGCCAAGGCCGAAGCAGGGCCGTGGGCAGCGCAGGGAGCCCCACCTGCTGAATGTGCATCATTGTTTACAAATAAAAAAGGGGAGAGCAAAGCACAACATGGAAAATATTGCAAGGTCAGCAGGCGGAGCGGGGAGGGCTTGTGCCTGGCCAAGGGGGTCTGGGCAAGGACAGAACAAATACTGGGAGCTGCGGTCACAGGGGCCACACAAGGAGAAGGTGTCCGGGATGATCCACAGCATGGAAGCGGCAGAGAATGCCCCTGGTATTGCACTCAGTATTCATTTGTGCTATTTGTGCCTAATTTGGTGCTGCAGCGAAGTTTTTGGCCTGTTCCTTGTGTCTCAGCTATCCTCTGCCTGGCTAGACAAACCCTTCCTTTAGCATTTGCAAATGTGCTGGAAGAGATGCGCCGAGGTAATCCCCGCTGGAGCCCCGGAGAGGGCCAGGGATTTGGTTAATGCTTGAGTGCTTGCAGGGCCACGTCCCAGATTAAGAATCAAAGCCGTAGCAATAAAAGCAATCACATGAGGAAGCAGAAGGGAGGAAGAGGGAATCATTCATTTTATCGCTCTAAATCCAGGACCTGGCACGGCTTGAGGCCATTAAACGATCAGCTGGAGGAAAAAGAGTAAAGAAACTGTTCTTTCCCTGAAATGTGTAAGATGTATGTGTGCAGAGATTTCATTGCTGATTTCATAATTCATGATTATTTTTCGCTCCCAATTAAGGACCAGTTGAGCAAATGGTCCTTTATCAAAGAAAACTGAAAAGCAGTAAGACCCGAGTCTGGACCACGGGTTTTCTGCAGGAGTAGCAGCTTTGCCAAAGAAGATCCATGGGTGGGGAGAGGAGGGAAAAAAGAAAAAAAAAAAAAGCATTTTAGGAGAAAATGTTTAATGCCATAGCCATCACCCCATCGGCTTTGCACTGGGCCAGCACGCTGAGTGGCAGGCTCAAGGTCCAAAGAGGTATTTTCCTGTTTGACCCTGTTTTTTCTCAGGCTAGCAAGGTGGTAGGTGGCTTCTGAGGAGTTTTGGAGAAATTACTGTAAATATGCTGGCCGTATATGGGAGCAGTGCTTCAGTAAGGTACGTGTAGCTGTAGGCAGGGCTTGGTAGTGCTAAATGAATATTTAAAGCTAATGTCTGATAAGTTCTGTGCTGTCAGTTTGACTCGTGAGTCACGTTGTGCAGTCCCTGACCATGCCCCTCTCTATTTATAAATTCATGCCTTGCTATATCTGACTTGCTAAGTAAGCCTTCCAAATCGTGGAAGGGATTCTGGTGGCAGGGAATAATTTAGAAGAGTAAGGGAAGTTAAGAAAGGGCACAGCCAAATCTCTGCACGCCTGCTGCCTTCTGAAGAGTAGAGCTTGTGTGCCACTTAGCCTTTTCACCGTGGGAGAGTCCAGGAGGAACTGGCTGTTGACTGCAGCCTGCTGGCCACACGGTGGGGAAAGAGCAGCAGAGGGAGGGTTCATGTGGGCCAAGCCCCTGGCTGTGTTTTGGGGCGTGCAGAGGACTGGGACAAGGATATCCCTGGGAAACGTGCCTGCAAACACAACCGGGATTGAGCTGGTGGTTCACTCCCAGTGCATGGTGCCTGAAGGAAGGGTGTGGAGCTGCAGGAGCTCATCCCTACCCCTGCTAGTGAAAGGGAACGGAGTCTCATCAGGGGTCCCTGCTGGCATGTGCCCAGGGCCCCGCTGCACATGACTTCTCTTTCCGGGTGGCTGCCCGCTGGCGGGCTGCTGGCCGTGGGGTGCCTCGGTGCTGACAGGGCTCACACGTGCAGGAGGGTGAGCAGACACATCACTGGAGATGCACACTCCTCCCCAGCGCTCTGGAGGGAGAAAAGAGCGTGTTTCCAATTGCTGGGCTGCAGAAACCCTCCCGGACATTGCATCGGTGTCTCTGGCACCACCTGCGTTGCTCCTTGCTACGTGGAGGAAAAGAAGCACTGTGCCCTGCCTGCCACTGCCTTCTGTGGGGCAGAGAGGGGTCCTCCATCCCCAAAAAGGACCCGCCAGACCCCTCGTGCACAGCTGCTGGGTTGTGCAGGGAGTCCCATCTGCTATTTCCTTCAGCTGCCCCAGTTGGTGGCCCATGCAGGGTGGTGCACAGCTCTCCTTGGAGCAAGCAGGGTGCAATGAGGCACGCAGTGGGCATTGTCCTGGGGAGCACAGCAGGGGTGCCACTAAATGCCAAAGGAAGAGTCCCAACCTGTTCTGCCTGTCTCCTCTCCACAGGCAAAGGGCAAACACGTGCAAAGAGTTTTCAAAGGGTGGTTTGGATGAATGCATGATCATGTTTCCCTGTCAGTCGTTCTTCCGTGGTGGTCATCTGCAAACACACTGGGCAAACAAGAGAGCAGGGCTGAGTGTGGGACATGAGAAAGACTTCATCTTTGGGGCCACCTCAGGGCCAAAGGATGGTGCAGTCAGTGTGCTTGGTAACATACACAGACATACACGAAGTTCCCTACACATTAGTTGGTATTTAGACTCCACGGGACAGGCAAAGTCTCTGGAACAACTGTACAAAAAGCCCAGGGAGTGAAAAGTCCTCTTCAGGAAACCAGTTCAGATGAAGTCTTTCTGTTTTGTTTTGTGGTGAGGTTGGAGTAGCCAGGCACAGTGCTCCTCTGCTGCAGCTGGCCATGGAGCCCTGTGTTGGCACAGCCACCATACCTTGGGAAGAGAAATTGCTTGTTGTTTACTATATTTAATGAAGGCTCTTTGCACTTGTATCCTTGGACAAACTCATCTGAGCAATGTCTGGAGGGAATCTTGGGTTTGCGTGGCATTCCTCCTCTCCATGGAGACATGTGACAGGGGGAGGAGTGGAACGTGATTTCTGCTGGAGACCTACCTCTCTGTCTTCTTCAGAGCCTTAGGAGGTGCGATTAAAGACTATCAATGTAGGCAATTCCAGCACATCCATAACCTCCCTTGGAAAGCAGAGTTGCTTGTTTCTGAGACTCCGGTGGCTGAAGACACTGGCATTATTCCTGCTTCCCTCTTTCTGTGTGCCTCCCCGAGCTAGCTGCTTTCTGCTGGGTGTTGTTTGACTCCAAAGGACTTCACAGGAAACAAGCAACCTCCCTCCTGCCCAGCTTAGCAAGGCCAGGCTGCTGTAGCTGTTGTTCAGCTTTGCTGTGTGCCTTCCTCTGCAGAGGTCTTGGGGCGGGCGGGCAGTTGGAGCACCATGGGGAAGCAGTTGCATGCTCCAGACACAGCAGATGAGTTTTTTGCAGCCAGAAGAAGACGCTGCTCTCCTCTCATGCAGGTAGGTGAGGGGGAGCGTGGGGAGGGCAGGGATGCCTGCACAGCAGTAGGAGTGCCTGGAGTCCCAAACTCCCAGTCCCCCCAGGATTAAACCCAACCACCTCTAGCAAAATGCACAGCTCAAGTTTGCTGGTGGGTAATGCTCATGTTTCCTCCCAGAGAGCACGTAGCTGGTAATGAGCTTCTTCACTCCAGCGAGCTCAGCTCAGCTCGGCTCAGCTCAGCTCAGCTTAGCTCAGCTCAGCTCAGCTCAACACGGCTTTTTTAGTTTCTGAGTCCCTTGAGTTTCCCTGTGTTGCCCATCAGCAGCGGAGCAGAGGGCGCAGCAGGAGCCATTTCCCTCTTGCTGGGTGGCAGGTGAGTGTCAGTGCTGGGCCAGGAGCCAGCAAGCTCTGCGCCAGCTACTCCGCTGCTCCAAAACCAGCTCCCCACAGCACCCTTGGGCCCCTCAGAGGGGAAGCCAGCATGCAAGTCTCCGTGTGCAGCCCAGCTGACACTTGAGCAGTGTTTCTGGACATGGACAGTTCATTTTGCACAGGACAACGAGGACAACAGGGATCCAGCTGCCTTCATCCCCCAGCACCGCTGGGGGCTGAGGGCACCATGGTGGGTTGTGCAGCGAGAGGTCTGGTTCGCGGGCAGCTCAGGCTGGATGCACACCAGCAAGCTGGGGAGATGAAAGTCAGCCTAACACTACTCTCCAGAGCCAACAGGTTCCCCGTGCCGAACAGATAATTCATTATAAATAATATACACAGATGTCAGCACTCTCTAGGGGAGCCACTCACAAGTGCTGCACAGGTTTTTATCAAGGGCATCCATTTGTCAAAACTGCTCTCAAGATAATTTTCGGTGCCTGGGGAGGATGTGAAGTTTCAAGCTGGGGCTTTTCCCGCTGGGAGCAGGTTGCACTTGCCCTCCTTCCTCCCAAAAAAATGAAAATCCAGGGGCCAAGCCATGTGACAGCAGACTTGAGGTGTCTTTTTTGTAAGGACACTGCAGTGTCCATAGCTGCTGTTGGAGAGTGTCTGGCCTTCTCTGTGATGGTCCTTGTGGGGAGGCTGCTTTAGGATGGAGAGCACCAGAGGGGGCATACAAGTGTCTGGAGACCAATGCATTAAATTTGTAATCTGGAGAGACCTGGGGAAAAGGCCGGGGGGGAGTGTGTGTCTGTATTTTGAATTGGTACTGTGTTTCACTGAGCAGCTAGGCTTTCGCTGAGGAAGCCATGGGAAGCCAGGCAGGATGCTAAATCTTCCACTAAATACCGGATGGCATAAAGGTGGGCAGGCACCTCCCTGGCCCTGGTTAGGCCAGCAGATTAATCAGAGATGGAGGAGGCCCGGGTCAGCAGGTCCGTGTCACTTGATGCCTGCACAGAAGGGGCGGTGGGGCCAGACCATAGGCCAGGATGGCCGGCACCCAGCCCCATGGGCTTTGCAGCGGCGCTAGCAGATGGGCTGGGCCTCTGTGGCAGCACTGTTCTGCCACCTGCGTCTACCAGCGGGTTGCCAGCGTGTGCCTCACACTCCCCAGAACTACATGGGTGTTTCCTGGTCCCACAGCCAAACGGGGGATGGCACGACTCTCGCCGGCTGCAGAGGCTGCCACACACAGGGTTTGCACATCTGCAGACTCCAAAGGGTCCAAAAATAGATCCCAGCCCACCGGTGGCACATTTTATGTCCATTTAAAGGTGTGCCGTGTGCCCTTCACGTGAGACCAGAGAAAACCCCTTTGCGGGGCTGACATTTGGTTCAAAAGACTTTTTTTTTCTTCTGTCTTTTCAAGCCCGTGGCTCCCCAGAGGAGCTCCCCTCCAAAGTGCTATTTCTGCGGGGCTGCACTGACCCCCAGCTGCCTTCCCCTAAATGGGGAATGGCAGCGTGCCTTCCCGCACGTTTGCCGTGCTCTCCGTGGCTGCCCCGACGTGTGGTTCTAATTCCTGCGCGGGGCAGGGACCTGCTCACGGGAACGACTGAATTGTTTTCCTTCATTTTTCTTTCCTGTGATGCTCTGGTGCAGGGACAGCTTAGGGGAGTGCCACCCTTTCCACCTCCTGTCAGCTGCGTGGGGGTGGTGGTGCTGCTCTTGGGGTGGGCATCCCAGCAGGTACCTGGCACACACAGTCTTCTGAGCATCCTCCATGTGCATGCCCTAGGAAGCAGCTGGGGATGGACAGGGGTGCAGCAGTCACCCCAGCTCAAGTGTGACCCACGCCCAGCCCAGCTCTCATGGGGGCTGCTGGGGTCACATCCCTGGCTGCTGCCACTTCCCCCCAGGCAGGGGAGAAAGGGTCCAGCCCTGCTGGTGCTGTGGGGCAGGAGGCTGCCTGTGTACAGCTCCTCAGGCCAAGGATGCTGCTTAGGATGCAGATGGTACGTGTAGTCGGTGTAGCACTTGGGCAGATTGAGGAGAAGCAAAACCAAAGCAGAGGTGCTGTGAGTCCTGCCACGGAGGGGAGCAATGAGGAGGGGGCTGGAGTGGTGGTGTTGGTCTGCAGCCTTCGAGACACTTGCTGCTGCTGCAGTGGCCAGGAGCAGGGAGCGAGGCAGGGTGAGCACGGCAGGGTGGTGCCAGCGGGCTTCTCCACAGAGCAATGCTGGCAGGGGCTGCACACTGCTTGAAAAGGGGCTTTCTCTGCTGGCATCCACCAGGTCACACACGGCTCAGGCCACCGCCTTGCGCTGTGTGAAACCCAAGAAAGCCTGGATGATCTCCAAAGGGCAGATGAAATTCCCATATCAAGCAAGTCTCGCTCTAGCTCTGCTAAAACCCGGGGAGGTTTGTCTTTGTGGGAGGACCTGGGTGCTTTTATAAGGGGCTCCCTTCCTCCCCTGGGACCCCCCAGCCAGTCAGCGTGACTGAGACCATATTAGGGATGCCATTCCCCGAGTCCAGACTGCACACCCCCATTGCGTTCCCCATAGGAAAGCTCCCCGCAATGACCCCCCTACTCTGCTGAAAGAGGCAGGGAAGGCGGCAGCTCCCAGGCAGGAGGGGGGAGGACGGGGCCCCATTGCTCATCCTCCAAGCCAGCACTCTTCCCAAATGGGTAGAAGTGAGGACAAGCCGAGTGCCAGCAGGGAGGCAAGGGGAGCAGTCAGCCTGCCCCCAGCGTACTGCTTGTGGTTCACAAGCCTGCCTGTGCCTTCCCAGCAGTCATTTCCCAGTTTCTTTCTGCTGCCCCTGTGCAATTTTGGAAGGAATTTAGAAGCTCAGCTCCTCAGCTGAGCCCTGCTCCTCTTTGGTATGAAGGGAGCTGAGCCCTTGATGTGAGGGCTTTATTTGGGACTGAACCTGGCAGGGCACAGCAGTGCCCTGTCAAGAGACTGGGGCTCCTGAGCTCTGGGTACCTCTGAGGGCAGGAAACCCCCTCTCAGGGAGCTCCACACATTGCCTTCCTCCTGTCCCCCACCCCATCGTAGCATCCTCCTCCACCCCTTATCCTCAGCTGGAGCCACCAGGTCCTTTGAGGCTGCTTCTCTGGACGGGCCGAGGAAGAGCTTTTAATGTGCAGGCTTTCCTGAACTGGTGCTGGTGGTGCTTTGGAAAGAAGGTAGATGGCTGTGGCAGTCTTCAATGGACAGCAGTGTCGGAGCTCACAATCATACTACCCAAGTCTGTAAGTGGAGTTTATGAGGGGACAAGGTTTATTCTGTGTTGAAGACCCACCGTTTCCAGGGGGAGGAACAAGAAGATGAGGTTACACAGATTTCTCAAACTGACAGTGGAATTCAGCCAAGTGTCAACACTGAACTGCCACTGATTTTTGGTCTTTAATAGCCAACTCAGGAATATGACTAGCTTGGGCTAGTGGGAGGTGTCCCTGCCCATGGCAGGGGGTTGGAACCTGATGATCCGTAAGGACCCTTCCAACCCAACCATTCTGTGATGCTATGGATATGTGCTTGGGCTGGGCTTGTTCCTCAGCCCCCACATTGCAAATCCTGTGAGGCTTTTTCAAGCGCTAAATCATTTCCCACAGCGCATTTATTATTACCCACCAGTTTATGGTTTTGGAAACTGAGTCCCACCGCTGAACAGGCTGGGGTTAGATCAGGACCGGCGCTGGGCCCCGCGGCAGGGAGGTGCCAGGCTTGCACCTGGGGAAAGGTGAGGCGTGCCAGTTCCTAGCCTGGAGAAACCAGCCTGAGGCTCCCGGAGGTGCCACTGGCCCGGAGGGAAAAGCTGAAGCTCTGAACTTTCAGAGCTGGCTGCTTGGCAGCTCTGCCTTACTGCTGTGAGACGGGGAGCGGGTTACAGCACGCACACCTCGGCTTCTCCCCCAAAATTTGTGTTCTCAGCGACAGACTGGCTCTCAGAGGCGGCCAGCCCGTGCCAGAGATTTGCAATCCCTGGCTTACGCCAAATGCTGTACTACTAGCCTCTTGGGTGCCATGCTGTGGTCCAGGGGTGAGAGGGGGAGAGGAAGATTGGCTGGGATTGGAAAAGGAACGTGAACAGGAACAACAGCAAAAGTAACCTCGACCCGTGGCTGGATTGCTGTCAGGGAGCTCCAGAGGGGTGGGAGGAACAGCTTTGTGCAGCATTATGAGCTTGAGATAAGGTCGAAGTATCTGTGGGGTCAGATACTTCTCCACTGACTCTCCCTGACCGGGCCATGCAGGCTGCCTCCTGCCTTGGCTGGTGGAGATGGCACCCCATGGGTGTTACTGAGACCACAAACTTGATAGAGACCACGAACTTTGTAAAGTCTTGCACTGTTGCAAGCGAATGTTTTGGGCTCTTCCCCTCAGGACAAGATCCAGTTCTGCCTGGATGATTTGTTATGGAAGCGAGATCCCTCCACATGGAGAGCTGCCTCAATCCCTGCTTGTCCTTTCTTTCAGGGGAACTTCAGAAACGACACAAGTAATTTCTGACAGACATTCAGAACCCAGATGTTCCCAGGCTGGGTTTCTCTGTGTTGAGCTACCCCCCTTAAGCATAGAGAGAGAGGTTTCACTGGGAGTCTGCAGCCAGGCAGTGATCGGGGCTCACCGGCCAACCCCCTGGTCACTGAGCGGCTCAAGCAGGAGATAAAAAGAGAGCAGGCAAGGAATCTCTCCCAATCCTCCTGTCTCTCCCTTGGCTGGCACGTAACCTTGGACTTTTCCTAGACTGACTAGGCAGCCTGCAGCCTGCCTGGGGGCAGTACCTTGACAAGTACCCAGTTGCTGCTGGCCCTTGCTGGGAGCCATTTGACCTGTCAGCAACGGTGAGGAACCATGCAAGCTGAAGAAGAAAGAGGCAGGAAGAAAAGAAAGGGGGAAAAAAAAGACTAATACCAGCAGGGATCTCGCTCTTTGTCCATGGTAACTGTTTTTAAGCTGGGAGCTGAGCTGTGTCCACATCACCTGGTGAAGAGCCAGCCTTGCTGCATGCCCAGTCCAGGGCTTGATGCTGCTGCAGCAGCCAGAGGATGCTGGGCAATGGAAGATGTCTGTCCCTGTTCCTGGGCACGCTTCCCTAGCACACAGCCCAAGGAGCTACATCTCTAGAAAGGTGGGTGCAAAGCACAGACCATCAACAAGGCTTGGAGGAGCTTGCTGTAGACTCTGCTGCTGCGGGTGCTGTAATGGTAAAAAGCTTCCCATGGCTCCAAGAACAATGTGAGCTTTGCACAAGTAACGGGATTTGTGCTTCCAGCTGCTGGAAAGGGGGCTGCAGGGCATCCCCAGCAGGTTGCAGCACATCTTGGCCGTGACCAAATTTCCCAGAGCTCTGGATAAGAGCATCAGACGGTTCTGGGTGACTTTTGCAGCCAAGCATACTACTGTTGGCTAACCTGCCCTGCAGAGCATTTGAACAAGCTCTTCTGATCCTTCTCTCATGACAGTGTTACCCTGTGGGCAGCTGGTGCAGACCTAAAAGGGATAATAACCCATGAAACCAAAGACCCCACATCTGTGGGATTAACCAAGCTTCTATTAACAGCGCGGTGGCTTGTTTTGTGAGGTGACTGGGACAGCTACCCCAGTATTTGGCAGAGCTTCACTGGTCTAGGTGAAGGCAGAATTTCACAGGTCCATGAACCTGTTTTTTTCTTCCCTGCCCAGCAAAACATTCTTGCTGGTTTGGATTTATGCTGTTAGATACTTTAAAAATATGGTTCTTTATGAGAAACGGCTTCTCTCTTTCCCCGCTTCCTCTCTCGCCCAGACTTCACCCAGCGACAGCTCAACAGCCCTGTTTGAGATCACAGCAGCTCCTGTTTCGGCTGGAACTTAGTCTGCCAATCTGAAAGCTGTGTTGACATGTAATTTTCCACTCCCACCGCATACAAACTGTATCCTGTCCCCATGTGCCCCCCCCCTGCTTCCCTTATTGCCCGAAGCTACAGAGAGGTGCAACCACACGAGACTGCAAGTCAAAATCATATGTAAACTTACCCCAGGCAGTTACCCTGTGTCTTTCTGTGACCCACTGCAAAATAACATATGTGTTCATTTTTCATTTCCTGCTATTTGTCACATAAAAATCACATTCCCTCTCTGCTGTTGACTTTGCTGTGCTTATTTCAGACAGAAATAAGACTGTTTCCAAGGAACAGGCTGCTCTTCTTCCTAGAGAGAAGCTCTGGTGCNGGGCGGGGGGTGGGGGGGGGGGTGTGGGGAAAGGGCTTTAAAAGGACAAAGCGTGTTTAGAATTTCAAGCGGTTCCTTTATTTCATTTTATAATGAAGGGAAAAACCCCAGAGGAAGGGTTGGTTTTTTTTTTTCACAAGGGTGGTAAATCTAGTGGTGGTATCAGCGTCATAAATATTGCAGTTCCTCACAGGAATCATTTAATAACTGGCTACTCTCAGCCCATGGAGTCTCTGCCATGCAGTACTGAAGCCAAAACTCATTAGGATTAATGAAATAATAATGTTTCTACAGCTACACTGAGAATATCCAGAGCTGCTGTGTTGAGGACGGGGAATGAGTCTTGTNTCTGTGACCCACTGCAAAATAACATATGTGTTCATTTTTCATTTCCTGCTATTTGTCACATAAAAATCACATTCCCTCTCTGCTGTTGACTTTGCTGTGCTTATTTCAGACAGAAATAAGACTGTTTCCAAGGAACAGGCTGCTCTTCTTCCTAGAGAGAAGCTCTGGTGCTCCCACTCAGACAGAGGCAGGGGACGAAATTGGGACTCCTGGGGTTTGGCATTGATCAGTCGTCTGCCATCGATCTGGTTTGACACTCTTTACTTACCTGGCCACCTGGTTTGCTACCCGCAGGAGCACAATAAGGATTAAGAGACATCACTAAGATCCTCGGGG
>VZTU01032400.1:244098-275169 GCA_013400835.1 Zapornia atra
AGAGGGCGGTGCGATAGGCGCTGGGGCGGGCAGAGGCGGGGCCGGGCGCCTCTGTTTGGATTTAAACGTTGCAGCGGGAGGGGGTCGGGCTCGGCCGGCGGCGGATCCCGGTAGCGGCGGCCGTGTCTCCTCAGCTCCGCCCCGCCATGGTGGTGCCGGCGCGCCGCGTGAAGACGGAGTACATGAAGTGCTTCAAGGAGCCCAAGTGGGAGTCGTGCGGCGCCTGTTACCTGGAGCTGCTGCGCTACCGCCTCAGCCGTCGGCTCCTGGAGCAGGCGCACCGGCCTTGGCTGTGGGACGGTTGGGAGCAGGACAGCAGCGGCGGCGGCGGGGGCAGCAGCACCGCCGGATCGCCCTCGCCACCGAGCGCCCGTAGCCCCGCGGCCGCGCAGGAAGAGGAGGAGGAGGCACCGGCGCCGCCAGCGCCGAGCGAGGCGGGACGGGCGAGCCCCGGTAGGGAGCGAGGGTAATGGCGGCTGCGATGCGGGGTTATCTCTGGTGAACTCCGGGCCCTGCGGCGATGTAGTCCGAGCTCCGGCGGGGCCGCGCCGCTCGCTGTTGCGGGCCAGGCGGGTCCTGCCTCCCCTCGGCGGGGGGGTGGGGGTGTCAAAGATGTGTCTGGCCGGGCGGCGCCCGGCACCCCTCTTCCCTCCGTTTGCTCGTCTTAACGGCCCTCGGGGCGGGGGGTGCCCGCAGGGGCTCGGTGGCAGGGCCCGGGCGGTGCCCGAGGGAGGACGATGTCCGATGCGGGGCCGGTGTTGAGGGAAGTGGGCGTCTGGCGTCGGGCCCGACAGGCGGGGGAGCGGTGTTTGATGCTCCCCTCTTGGGACCCTCTGAACCGAGGTGGAGGAGACAGACCAGCGAGGGCTCGGGGGTGATCCCTCTCTTCAGCGGGGCTCAGGGCCCCGGTGACGCACCGCCTTTCCGACGTGCTGGCCCTTCCTCACGGAAGGCGGCGGGATGCTGTTGATCAGATCCTCGCTGGGCCTGCGGAGGAGCTGTAGCTGCGGCATCGGAGGCGTCTGTTTAAAGAGCCGAGCGGTGGCAACTCTCATCCTGAGTCACAGCCGCTTATGTAAACTGTTGCCATGGGAGCGGAGCATCCCTGGCATTATGTAAGTGCTTTCTCTGGCGAAAGCAGAGGCAAATTGGACTGTGTGCTGGTGACCGGCTCTTAACCTGTTTGCTTTCCTGTACCTGCATGTGTAATCTGCCTCAGCTGGATGCTTGGTTCCTAATGCTGCCCGAGGTTCGGTCATGGGTTTCAGTGCAGATAGCTCTGTAGGCCTGGACAGGTGCACAGCTGAGAGCATTAAGCTCTATTCTAGCATGTCTTGTCTTTTGATGTCTCAAGAGTTAATTACGTAGTGTGGGTCGGTAGGTAGCAGCACTGTCAAACTTCCGAGGTTGGTATATTTTTATCCCATGGGCTATTGTCTCTTACCTATAATGAAATAAAGCTTTATCCAGCAGCCATTGGTTGGTGTTTTGCAGCGTGTTGCACAGTGGCAGGGGAAATCCTTGAGGAGAGTTTGGTTAAGCCTCCTGCTGCCTCGTGTTGTTACAGGGCTGCGTGTGTGTGTTTGAAGTGGGGGGAAAAATTAATCTGCTTCAAAATCCCTTGGGGCCTAGGCTTACCAGAATGATCTGTATTCCGATATTCAAGGCTAAGCGGCATTTGTTGTCCTTCAGGATACAAAAAGCTTTAGCTATGCTGTCATCTCTTCGAGAGGCCTGGCCTGGTGTTTCAGGCTGTGCCTGTGATGCAGGCGCTTGCAGTGAGTGGTAGCCATAGTGGCTGCGTGGGTCTGTGGTACCCCATGCAGGGGTGCACAGAGCTGCTGGCTGCCAGGGTAACGCACTCTACCTCTCTGAAGCTGTGCAGGTGTGGAAGCATCCCAGTTAACCAGCGTGTAACAAAGTGTCAGTGGGTCTAATCTTGCTTTCTGCAAGCAGGCCTTGAAGCTGTGTGTGTGGAGGTACCTACCTAGCACCTTTGTAAGAGTCAGCACTAAGGAACTGCAAAAGAGCAGGGAGCAGTTGCATGGGCAGAGGCTGTGTGTTCTGATGAGCAGCCTTGAGGCCTGGCTTCTAGTGAGAGGAGGGTGTAAGCTGTTGAAGCTGTACTCAGAGCTTGTCTTCTAGTGAGAGGAGGGTGTAAGCTGTTGAAGCTGTACTCAGAGCTTGTCTTCCCACCTTTTCTGATGCAGTTTGAATGCGTGCCAGTCTTGAGCAGTTGCAATAGGGACTAGATTTTTGTTCTGCTGCTTCCTGAGCTGGTGGGGTGGAGCAGGTAGCCTCCTGCTATCTAGATGGGGCTGGTAGTTGCCGAGGCTGCTGGCCAGGGCACTCTGCTCAGTCCTTGGCCTGTTCCCAGCTGCTCTCCCTGACTCCTCTCTGAGATGAGATCTGGCTGGAGTTATTTGGTAACCTGGTTCTGGTGCAGTCTGTTTTGTCAGTGGATAAAAGCTTGATAGCTTTTGATGTGCTGCTCATGCAGGCACTTCCTGTGGTCAGTGATGGTGTATGTGACTATTCAGTGCATGTGTAGCTGTGTCCTCACTGTATCCCAATGGCAAAGGGACTGTGGAGCAACAGAGGCTTGCCTCTGTTTTTTGGCAATTGTGCTGATGCAACTTTGCCATGACTGCTGTATGTTGCATTAGATCCTTGCTACTTTACACTTACAATGGGGAGAAAAATCTCTGCCTAGCATGCATTTCTCTGTCAGGTCATTTAGGATAAATATTCTTCTAAGTTCTGCCAGTATTCAAGGGCTCTGCCAGTCCTTAGCAAAAGGACTGAAGGCAACTCTGCTTAGGCAGCTGGGTTAAATGGAAATTTACTGTATGTTAGTGTACACACTAATATGTAAGCAAACAGCTCGTTCAGTACTGGACAATTATAAGGATGTGTTTCTCTTGTTTAGTGGCAGGCTAATTAAAAGGTGTGGAGGAGATAACATAGTAACTGCCACTCTGACTCTCCCATTATTCAACTGCTTTTTTTCTCTGCAAGAACTTAATTACACTGAAGTGCTGTGGGGGTAGCTGAGGTGCTCATGTTGATGACATCTTTTGTCTTCTCAGTCTGACACCCACTCACATGCTGCAGCATCCCGATTGTTACCTGGCTACAGCAGCTTCCCTCTGTTCTGTGGGGAACCCAACTTCTGCCTGAGTGGTATCAAGAGAGCCTGTGGCCAAGTAGGTTTGGCCAGCACTGATGCTGCTGCCCAGTGTCTGAGGTAAAGCTGATCTGTAATGGTGTGTGTGGCCACGGCTGCTGCTTTCCCTCATTAAGATGAGCCCATGTGCCTTTGTAAAGCAGTTTAAGTGCTTCTGGTGTGTGCAGAGAAAGGTAATGCATGTAGCTTGACTTCAAGGTTTAGTGGTGTTGGTCTAAAGTGCTAGCAATGGGAACACATGAGCATGTCAGACCAATGTGTTTTGTCACTATCTCATGCTTAAGCTATAGCTGGGGGACACTATGCCATGCTTCATGGCAACTTGGGGTTAATGTTGTCTTACCTTTCACTTGCATCAACTGTTGTGGGACTGCTCTGTAGAACGTGCCCAGGCACAGATGTGCTTTAAACATAATCCAACCAAATCTTCACCTGAACCAGCTGGTCTAGTTGACACATCCTCAAAACTGTCAACAGAACCCAGTGGGCTGGTGAGTGAAAGACAGGAGCTCTTGGCAGCAGCGCTGCTGTCAGACCTGTTGCTTGTGAAACGATACTACTGCACACACATGCAGGGTGGAGGCATCTTTCAATCCTTACTGCCACTTTGCCTTCAGCATTTTGGTGCAGAGGTTTTACATGACAGAAGTGACAAGCTGGTATCAAAGCAGTTGCTGCATAGTAGTTGGGAAGTGACTGATCTGGATTAGTGTGGCTCAGCAGGAGATCTGATTTCAGACTTGCTCCCTGATCTTGTCTGCCATGATGTTGCAGGTCTATTTGCTGGCCTGAGAACATGGGAAGGAGTAGCTTGTGGTGGGGAAAGAAGGCAACAGTGTCAGTTCTGGTGTTTATAGGGCCATAAATCAGAGTTGCTCTGACTTTTGTTTGGAAACAAACTTTGCTCTCAAGCTAAGGCAGTCCTTGCTTTCTGAGCTCTGCTGATGAAGCTTGTGTGATTTTAAAACTACTGCTATGTTGCTGGCAGGTCCTATACTGCCTCCCATAAGATCTGCCTTGAAGCAATGATGTTGCAGTCTTTCAGCTGTAGCCAGTTCATACCCACAGCTGAGTATGTGCCCCTTTGAAGAGGCCTGGCAGGCCTGCCCTCTTGGGAGAGGTGTTTGTAATCAGGTGGGAAACTGGGTGCTGCCCATGGCAGTTCAAGCAC
This sequence comes from Zapornia atra, assembly GCA_013400835.1. Taxonomy (NCBI): domain Eukaryota; kingdom Metazoa; phylum Chordata; class Aves; order Gruiformes; family Rallidae; genus Zapornia; species Zapornia atra. The sequence goes on from VZTU01032400.1 coordinate 248,457, forward strand.
AAAGTGCTCCTGCTGTACCTGAGGTAGTGCTGTAGGGAGCAAGCATCTCTGTACAGAGATAGTACTGTGATCCCTAGGACCTGTGGGTCTAACCAGAAGGTTCTTGATACTTCTAGCAAGTCAGCAGAGCCTTTGTTTCGGGTCGGCTCTGTAGAGCGTGCAGTACTGTGGGAGGGAGAGATGCTCCCTTGGAGCTCTTTGGGCTTGAGCCCCAGAGGGGGGCTGCTATGCAAGCTGGGCAGTACAGCAGGGCTAAGCGACCTCTCTCCTGGGCCACAACTTTCAACAGCCACGATGGGTGGGCCTGGCAGCCTTGTTCTGCCTGCTAATCACTTAATCCCCTCCTGTGTTCTCTGCTTAGCGTCCGTGATGCAGTTTTAAATGTTCCTAGTTTTTCCCCTCTCCTGTTTAATCCCTGTAATGCTGCAGCCAGTCAGTTCTGCGTTGCCTGTGTCTGCCTGAGCTGGCATGCTGCATGGGAAGGAGGTGGGTAGGTGTTGCTGGTGGCTGGGCTCACAGAGCAGCTGGTCTAACTCCTTCCTTGCTGCTCTTCCCTTTTCACAGGAAGGTAGGTGCCTGACAAAATGGCTTGGGTATAAGCTGTAGTTGAGTTTATTTAAATCTTCCAAATAAAATGTATGTGCACTGTATAAATGCACTTGCAGGGGTGAATTCACTGAAGTAACCTGCTCTGATAGCAGGTGCTCAGAAGGTGCCATAGCATGCTCCTGCATACAGCACTAGCTGCAAGGCTGTGTGCAGGACTCTGCCTGCCATTTCCCCATATGCTTGCATTGCTATTTTGGGACAAGCTGGCTCAACCATCTCTGCACCAGCTGGGACTGTGTCCTCGTGAGCAGCATCCCCAGGCATGGCTGCTGCCTCAAAGTAGCATCTTAAAGCTGGAGAATCCATGCAGTGGCAGAACCCCCCCTTCCCTGTATTTTTAAGACTTTAAATGCCACCTCTGCTGCACATGAACTGTGTTGCTCTCTTTTCCTTTTTAGAGAAGGAAGATGCCACTTTCTCCTGAACAGAGGATGGGACAGCCTCCCAAAATAAAAGCACTTCTGTTTCAAGATTGACAGCAATATGTCCCCTGTCAGTGTTTTATTTTCTCAAAACAGTGCTGCTTCCTGATGATGGCCTCCCTTGCACAGAGGGTGACCTAGCCAGCCCTGGATGATATTTTGCAGGGGGATAGCTCCCTTCTGCCGGTGGCAGCAGCAGTGAATGAGCTGCCATGTTACTAGTGAAGCTATATGCCCCAGAGCCCAGGACACTGTGGACAAGGTCTCTTACCACATTGAGGTTATTGCTGCTTGCTTTCCATCCAGCCTTGGTTATAATGGCTGAAACTGTGTACCCAATATTTGGGTATGTGAAATCTGCCTGGCCTTTTTTTGATCTGACTCTGTTACTCTTTTTTTGCCTGGATTACTACACTTAGCTGTGTTGTGGGGATACTCAATTGAATTCTTAAATACAGCTCCAACTACTTCAGGGCTGCTGGGTGCTCTTAACCAAGTACACAGCTGCACTGCAGTATCATGTGTAGCTGAATGCTGCCCCTGCACAGCTTGGGAGGCAGGTGTGTGTAGCCTAGCTGAACAGGGCCCAGCACCAGAGCCTCTGTGCAGGGTGGCAGCAAGCAGAAGATACACTGGTGAGACTAATTGCTAGCAAGGGAGAGCATGAGGCTCACCTGTGGGAATGCTGGGGCAGGCTTCATGTCTCTACCCTGCAAGCACAAAGTGAGTGCAAGAGTAAATGGATGCTTAACCAGTGTGCTGGGCAGGTAACTCTTGGTTCATCAGAGCTGGATGGAGGCAGAAATGGAAGCAGTAGGAGACTGGGTGTGTACTTGCCTGCCCACTTACATCATAGCAATTAGCAAGAATGGTTGTTATTGTGTCACAGGATTGATAAACCTTTCTGCCTTTAAAGAAGATGCTCAGGTTAAATTTGCTCTAGCTGTTTGTGGTCAACTTCTCAGTATATAAGCAAGCCTTAAACTTAAAGGAACTCCTACACCAGTGGAGGAATTCCTTCAGCCACCACCAGTATACTGAGGCTTAGAACAGAGGTACTTTGCAGCTGGTTCCTTCAACAACCAGAAATAGATGGTCTGGCAAAAACCTGCAAGTTCACCATGTTTGTCAGCAGAATTTGAATGTATTGCTGTGTGTGCCAAGCAGAAGGCAGCATCTAATGCTCAGAAGTAGGTACTTGAAAGGAATCACTTACTGGTAGACTGCTGTGCTGTGAGGTTAATAAAAGGCTTCAGCTGCATTTTCCATAAAATGACATGTTTGCCCTAAAAGTCAGACTTTGGATCAGACTGTCTGCTCATGCCTACAATACTTAGGGGTCATGCTCAGTGTCTAGCACACTCCTGCAATTTGCCCATGCTGCTGTTGAGGATTTGCAGGATGGAGAACAAGAACAGGGTTCTGTGTATTTACTTTTCTCCAAAGTCCTAATTCACTCATGTACTGTAAATGATATTTCATTAGAATCATTTAGGGTGGAAGAGACCTTTAAGATCATTGAGTCCAACTGTTGACTGTGTCCCTAAGCACTATATCAACATGCCATGTAAATACCTCCAGGGATGGGACACAATCACTTCCCTGAGCAGCCTGTTCCAGTGACTGACAACCCTTTCAGTGAAGAAATTTCTTGTAACATCCAATCTAAGCCCCCTTGGTGCAACCTGAGGTCATTTCCTCTTGTCCTATTGCTTGTTACTTGGGAGAAGACACCAACACCCACCTGGCTACACCCTCCTTTCAGGTGGTTGTAGGGAGTGATAAGGTCTCCCCTCAACCTCCTTTTCTCCAGGCTAACCAACCCAGTTCCCTCAGCTGTTTCTCATAAGACCTGTTCTCTAGACCCTTCACCGGCTGCTTTGCCCTTCTCTGGACATTCTCCTGCACATCAATGTCTGTCTTGTAGCCAGGGACCCAAAACTGAGCACAGTATTTGAGCTGTGGCCTCAGCTGTGCTGAGTACAGGGGGACAATCACTTCCCTAGTCCTGCTGGCCACACTGTTTCTGATACAAGCCAGGATGCTGTTGGCCTTCTTACCCCTTGGGCACGCTGCTGCCTCACATTCACCTGCCTGCTGACCAACATCCCCAGGGCCTGTTCTGGCAGGCAGGCTTCCAGCCACACTTCCCCAAGCCTGTGGTGTTGCATGGGGTGGTTGTGACCCCAGTGCAGGACCCAGCACTGAGCCTTGTTTAACCTTAAGCACTTGCTCTCTGCTCATTGATCCAGCCCATCCAGACCCTTCTCTAAAGCCTTCCTGCCCTCAAGCAGATCAACATTCCTGCCCAACTTGGTGTAGTCTGCAAACTGACTGGGGGTACACTTGATGCCCTTGTCTAGATTATTGATAAAGATACTGGTTTAGATTAGATTGGTGTTAAGAGAGCAATCCAAGGCCTTTTGTCACCAGTTTGTAACACCTTTCAGATTTCAAAGGTGGGGAAATGGCTTTAGACACTCTTTTCCAGCCAGTAATTGCTGGGCAATTCACAGAATTACAGAATCTTTAAAGCTGGAAAAGACTTGTGCCTTAAGATCATCAAGTCCAACTGTCAACCCAGCACAACCCTGTCTACTAAACCATGTCCAAAAGCACCACATCTGTGTGTTTTTTAACATGTCCAGGGGTAGTGACTCCAACACCCCCCTGGGCAGCCTGTTCCCATACCTGACCACTCTTTCAGTGAAGAAATTTTTCCTATACCCAATGAATTTTTCCTATTATCCTAATATCCTATTATCCAAAGAATTTTTCCTATATCACTTGACTGTATTTAATGGTATAAAATAGGCTTGTTCAAAACAGCTTACAACTTTATTGTAAGGCTTACTCACAGCCTTTCTTTCTTACTAGCTTTTCCTCTTAGGTTTATGAAGTATTGCAGTGCTGTATCAGATACTGGCTTACTTCATCAGAAATCTAAAAACCAGAATTTTGTGTGTAGGTAGTAGTATGCAGGAAACACCAAAAACTGCTAGTTGTGAGGCACCACAAAGGAAAGCTAGTTCTTCCATACCTCTATGATGCAAAAAGATTGGGTCTTGAATGGTTGTTTCCCTGTGTTTTTATTGTTTAATGCCTTGCATAAAGCTGATTGAGCCGCCAGTGTCAGTCAACGTCTGCAAATTGACAATAACACAGACCAAGTTCTACCTCAGACACCCTGCTCTGCGTGACCAGTGCTGGGCCCTTGCTGTGGAAGGCTTCAAAAGCACGTGTAGGGGCCATGAGAGTATTGCCTGCAGAGTGTGGTGCTTTACATGTGAAACACCTCACGGAACAGACGGCAAGGGTGGTGCCTACCACTTAGCTTTGTATTTCCCTCCCCTCTGTAGCCAGGAATCTATAACCAAGATGTATGTATAATCAGGGAGCTTGAAAATTAATCACTTTTTTTCTTTCAGTTGAAGCTCAGAGCGTGAGGCATGGTGTATCCTCTTATCAGACTTCATCTCTGGCTGGCAGCATCTGTGTGGCATTCAGCAGCCCGTCTGCTGTCTGGAAGATGGAAGGATGAAAGAGTGAAGGCAGAATATCACTGGAAATAGCCTTCAAAATGCTGACTGGGGCTATTTGGTATCTGTAGCCTCACTAGTGAAAGGCCTGTTTAAGTATGTCAGAGCTGATGTGCAGAGGGAAGAGCCTGGACACGTAGTCACTAGGGAGAGGCTGAAGGCAGGTCAGCGAGGTGTACAGCTGTTGCTGAGGAAGCAATTACTCTCACTTCTAAAAAAAGCACAGCTTCAGTGGTGTGTTAGGAGAGGCCGTGCGGATCAGACGTCGTTATGCCTTAAGCTCCCAGTCACCACACAGCTTTCTTCTTTTTCCTTTAGAAAAAGAAAGGGAAGATCAAGAAAAGCAGCCACAGAAGGAAGAGCAGGAGAAAGCTGTTGAAGGCTCCTCTGCCAAGGGAGCAGACAAAGCCAGCCGCGCGGGACGGCGCCCCAGCCGAAGTGCCTTGTCCAGCCGCCAGGATGGGAGGTCAGGCAGGAGCCCTCAGAAGACAGAAGCACCCAAGGAGAACAAGCACCCCTTTGCTCTGTACGGGTGGGGAGAGAGGCAGACGGATACCGGCAGCCAGAAGACTCACAATGTCTGTGCTTCTGCTTCAGCCAATGAAGTAAGTGCAAGCTGCTGTTGTGCTAAAGGGCAGTGACTGTCTAGGGCCTGGATGTCACACAGGTCTGATAAAAACACTTCTCAGGCATGCCTTTATTTGCATGCATGGACATTCTAGCAATAAATCCTAAAAAATTCCCAGATTCTAGCAGTAAACCTGAAGAGGTTTGACATGTCCTAATCAAATAGCTCTTACCTGTTAATTGGCTTTGAAACTTCCCATCTTTGATTAATACCTGCAAGTTCTGATTAAAACTTGGCTGTCTTGTTTCTGGCTGTTAGAGCCAGAAAGAGCCAGCAGAACTGGCTGTTGCAAATGTGTTTCTGCTTTCTGAACTCCATGAAAGCAACAGAAAAGCAGCAGGCAGTTAGCACCAGGCATCCCACAGCAGGCAGGTATATAAACACTGAGGGTCTCTCCTTCCCTAGGGGCAGGAGATGCACTGAGAAGTATGGGTAGTTTGCTGCAAAGATGTCTGTCCAGCAGCCTGTTTCAGCAGGTTGGCAGCAAGGAACTTTCTGATGAGAGCAGTAGGGTCTATTGGATGGCTGATGGATTGCAGGGGTGATGTAAATACTAGCAAAACAGCACAAATAAAACACATATAGTCATGAGCGGCACCAGAATTCTGCTGTCATGGGTCTGGTTTGTGGCTTGGCAAGAAATGCTAAGGTCAGAGTGTTACAACAGATCCATTTTTCTTTTGCCAGCCTAGGAATGTTCTAGAAAACATGATCATTAATGTATCTGTACCAGTGTCTTGTCTTTATCTTACTACTAAGTCTCAATCAATGACCCAAGATATCTGAGGATTAAGGTGGGTGGGGGTTCTTGATGTACAAGACAGAGCTGACTTCTGATGGGCTGCTTTGGAAGGGGTTTGAAGCGTAACCTTTTCCTGGACAGCTTAGTTTTTTGAGGGAAATGAGGAACTTGGGCCTCACAGCTCTTGAAAGCAGCAGCCCCTCCTGATAAGGGATGCTCTCACTGGATTGCTAAGCTTTGGTTAGTGTGGAAGTAGTTGACTGGTGCTTTATGTTGTTGAAGCCTAACAGAGGCTGATGCTTGACTTGAGCAGAGATATTTATACTTCCTAAGACTTCCAAAATTTCTTGTGCTACAGTTACAGAACCACTAAGATCAGGTCTTGAGTTTGGAGCATTGCTGAAACACTCCCAATTCTGTAGTGCTTTGCCACTCAGGATGCTTCAATTGAGCATGAACTGACTACATACTCCCTGCCTAGGTCACCTATCTTTCAAACATTCAAGAAATTACTTTCCCCTCATTGAGATGAGGCAGGGTTTTAAAGCTGGGAATAAAAGCAAGCAAACATAGGAGCTAGCTTGTCATATTAAATTTGGGGGAAATATGATGATTTACTAATATTAAAATGTGTATATATGTGTGCCTGCAGCATGTTGTCATAATTAAGTTCATCAGTCCCTAGTGAGGAGTGTCTAGGGACTGGTCTGCCTACTGTGCCTTAAGTTTTAAGGGATGCCTGGGCATACTGAGGGCTTTTTTTTTTTTCTAAATTTAAAATGTAGAAATAATGGTAGAAATGGGAGAATTGAGGGGTTTAGAGTATGTCAGAGTAAGATTGGGGTGGGTTTTTTTTGGAATCATTTAATAGTTGGAAGCAAACGATAATGCAGAATAGAATCTGAGGCATTTAAAATAAAAATGTCTATGCTTCGCTTCTGTTAGTGGTACAAGTTACAGAAGAAAATCATGTTGCTAGAAAACTCTTGTTTCTTCAAGGTGGGCACTGGGAGAAGTACGCAGCGACCCTCAGCCTTCCTGGGGGTGTTCCTAGGCTGTTTTCCTGCTGTCACGCTAACTCTGGTGTTCTAGATCCACGAATCCGCCCTGCGAGCAAAGAACAGGAGACAGGTGGAGAAGCGGAAGCTTTCTCAGCGGCGGGTGCGGTCGGCGGAAGCGGAGACAGCCTGGCGAGCAAAGCCCTCCCCACCGGACAACCCCTGGATGACAGAGTACATGAGATGCTACTCGGCGAGGGCTCGGTGAACTTGGGTTCCCTCCGGCGTCGTCAAAAGGAGTGACGCATATCAGGACACTGGTGCAAGGAACCAAACTACTTATGCAAGGTTTTTATAGGGAGTTTCCAGCTATTAAAATATTTGTTACAGTATTTTTATCTTGGCTACCTACCTCACAGTGGGGTGTATTGTTGGAGCCATAACATTTGAAGAGGCTTTTAGATATAGCTACCCAAACTTTTAACAGTTCCCCTTTTGGGAATCTTTCTAATGCTTCAGATGACTTGTTTTGGGGAGGGGTGTGTGTGGGGGTGAGCATGAGCATACAGGGAGTCAAAGAGCAAACGCTTTTTTGACCTTGGTTACAAATAGTCTGTTGTCCCTTATTTTAAAAGTCCAAGTCACAGAGAGGTGGTGTTGGGGAAACATCTTAAGGGTGTGATGGAGGTGCCTTTGCATTTATAGTACTATTTGATTTAATACTTCTACCAAAATAAATGTATTAAGACAGGCAAGAGCAAAGACAGTGGATCTGGTGAATGGCACTAATAAATGTAGATGCTTTAGGCAGGCCAGTACCAAGTACTGTCTGTGTACAGAAACTTTCAAAAAACCTTGTTTGATTAGTGACTCTGCCGATGCTAACTTTTATTGCTGTTTCTAAGGTCATTAGAATAAACTCCTAATTTTTCAGGGCAAGAAACAGCTACAGGATTGTTCTGCTGTTGCTGTGCCTGTTGTACCAAATAGCTGACGTAGACAATCATTATCTGAGAGCTGCTGCACAATAAGCAGTTGGTTGTTCCACCAGTATCAAGTTGTACCACTGTGTTAAGCTTGTGGTCACGCTTACTCTATGCTTAATCATGTAAATGCCAGTTAATTGAAGGAAGGGGCTGGCTCCTGTCTTGTGGAGTCTTATTTTTAAACACTTAAGAGTATCTGTTATGCTCAGTGGGGATCAGAGTGCAATATGCATTCAATTCGCTGGTACCATGAGAGTATACTGTTACAGGTTTTAAACTTGAAAATCATGCTGATGACACTTGTAGACGAAGTCCTGAGAAGCTTTCTGCCTCCCAAAATTGGTGCAGAACTCACTGTAGGGGGGTGAGGCCTAGGGGAAAGAAAGAGGTCTACTCTTCAGTAAACGAGAACATACAGTGCAGTTTGAACGCTCTCGCTTTGCAGGCCCTGCTTCTACATAGTCAGACAGTCCCTGCTTGTGAGATCCTCAGTGGTGTTTTCCTTAGGCTGCTGTAAATGATTTTTCTCAGTTTGATAACTAAGCTTTAGGCAGAATATTGCTGTAGCTGTGAGCTTCGAAGTTGTGTTCCGGTGCGTTGTGTGTTAGTTACCTGTGTTGGTTACCTCAGTTTAATCGTTCTGAAGCTTGTGTTTCACAGACCTGCTCGCAGGAAGCACACTGGCACTTCTGCAGCAGAAACCTGCACTAGTCTTAGCTTCATTCCACGAGCTTGGTCAGTGAGCAGGACTCCAGGATTAGTACTGCAAGGCAGACTAACCTGCTTAGCAAAGTTTGATTGTGTTTTTGAGAAGGGACCAAGCACTGCTGCCTCCTAGTGTTAATTCCACTGCATCAGTAAAGGTTTCATCACAATTTAATCTTACACTAAGATGTCCTAGAATCCCTGAAGCTATCACCTTAATTGTACCTGCCTTTTAAGGACAAAGCTATAAAAATACCCAGTAGAGCTCTTACAGCTTTTAAGTCTGGGAATGCAAAGTATGATTAAGTATTTTTATACATAGCAAAATTACTATATTCCAATTTTTAAGTAAACCACAGGCTAGAACTTCCTAAAACTTTAGAGCAGCACCCAAAACTGAGTCAAACTATTCCAGAGTATGCCTTTATTCCACAAGATTCCTTTAATGCTGTTTTTTTCCTTTTAATTCCTTCCTCACTACAGAGCAGCTGTAAATATGCTGGAATAGCATCCAATGCTGTTTCGGTGCTGAAATCCACCCTAGCTTTGAACAGCAGTGCTGAAGCACTCATTCAGAAGTGTTTAACAGCCTTATTCAATAAAAACTCTGCTGGATCCCGTTGCCCTTTGGCTCTGTAGGCTTTTTGTAACGACAGCAGATGGACTGTGCCCTTGGTGCATTTTGCCATAATAAACCATTTCCTTGATTGTGTAGGGCAGGACTCATCTTGCCATGCTTTCAAAGACTCCTACGGTTCTCTCTTCCCACTGAGAACAGAGGGGCCAAGATGACTCTGTGCCTGCCTTAAGTACCCATTTTTGGGTAAGATGGATCTCCCATTAGATGTTGGCCTTTCCAGTAATTCTGGAAGGCTGAAACACCTTCAGCTTTGGATGCTGGGTACCAAATTTAAGATATCTCAAACAGGCTTCCTCGGGTGTTGCGCAGAGCATGAGAATCTTCACACCACCTAGGTGTACTGAGGAGATGATCTGGTTCTTACCCTTCTCTGGTCAAGAGCTGTTCCCCACCAAAACTGTTTGGTAGAAGACAGTAGCGATGCTAATCAGCTCGTGTGAGTGTCACTGTCACGCTTTTTCAAGTAGTCTGTAGCTAAAAGTAATCCTGGGTGCTATGCTGGTACTGTCTTGGTTAGGTCGTGTAACGCCTCAAGCGAGGGGTATGTTGTTCTGCAAATCAGGTAGCCTTCCTGTATCTGGGCATTATTTGACTAGGAAAAGGCTAGTAAGTTTGCTTGGACTGTGTGAAATGGTATCGTTCTGACAACTGCAAGCTGTGTATGCAAAATATTTGGCATGTGCTAGGCTGAAGTCTGGAAAACTGTTATTTCAGTGTTTTGATGTTAAAAATGAAAAGCCAACTGACTTGGAAAGCAGAAGTTTTTGAGTGTTAAAGCTTTAACTATATTCCATAGACGCTTACAGGTGGCTGGTTTGCATCAAATTGGACTCACTTAAAATGGAAACCCCAGTGAATCTCACCCTGTCAGTTGAGGAAGTTCTGAACTCCGTCTTGCATGGACAAGCCGAGTGACGGACACTCCTCACTCCTGTTTCACAGTACTGTTTCCACAAGTACAACCTTGTTGGTAAGAACACACTCAGCTGTCCAAAGTCTTCATTGAAATAACTGTTTATTCCTCTCCGTTTCCCAAAGTACTTAGCTAAGTGAAACAAGACTTTTACAATGTGTAATGCTGCAATGTAACTATAGTGTTGTGAAGACTAGTGGTTACAGTGTAAAATGTTACAATGAAAACTGCGTAAGACTGTCCCTGTAAAATACAGTAGCATGCCTGTTCTGTCACTGCTGTCACATCTTTGCAACTTAATTAGATTTTTTCACTGGAAGCTTGAGATAGACAAGGCAAACTTAGAGCCAAATTTAATGAAAGGGAGGGACAGACCTGAATTTCTGGTAAGGATTTTATCTGGGTAGCAAATGTACATTCTAATCACATTTTTAACATGTAGGGAAGTGTTACCTCTTCTGTTTGTTTTTTAATGGTATAATGCAGTGCCACTGAACTATGAAGGCCTCTCTGACATTTTTTACTGTGACAGGGACCAAAAGCTAGCAATCTGAGGGCCTTATGTTGATAACCTGGTTGTTCCAGTTTATTTTCCATCTCAGTTAGTGCACTCAGCAGAAAGCCATATACGGAGCCTGATTCAACACCTTGACAGTAGCCCTTATAAAATTAGGGGTACAAGTGAATGGGAAGCTGCCTCAGCTATTGTTAGCACTGAACTCACTTTAAAAATGATAGGGAAATACCATCTAAGCTTGAAGCAATATGTGTTTTTTAAAGTTTTTAAACAGTATTTGTTTTTAATGCTTCTGTATTGTCTATATTTAATAGTGTAGTCTCAACAGGTAATGTGAATAAAAGGAGTGACACCAAGTGCCTTGACTGCTTGTCCTGTGTTTTGAAGTCTCGGGATTTCCAGTCACAGTGCAAACTAGGGCCATGCTGTCCCATATACTCTCTCCTGAAAACCAACAGGCTTCTTCAAGGACTGGTGTTGGGTACAGGGTGAGGTGACAGATACATGTCCTGCTGAGAGCTGAGCATCTGCTAGAACAAACTTGCAACTCCCCCCAGATCCTCGATGCCCATTCACTATCTGACTGGCTTTTTCCTACCACTAAGAAGGAAAAAATAGAGCCTAAATTATAACAGCAGCTGTTTTAAGTGCTATGTGTGCTGAAACCTTTGGGCCTCTCTATTCAGAACTCTGGAAGAAGAGGGTAATAGAGGGTGAAACCAGGAAGCTGCCTCCCTAAGAACAAGTATAATCTTGGAAATGGGACAAGTTAAGCTATTAAAGGATGGCTACGCTGAAGTTCTGTGTGCAGCTGGTTCTACAGTAAATGAAAGGGACTCAGCATTTGCTCTCCATGCATTAACAAAGTATTTCTATGATTGCTTGAGATCCCTGTGGAGTCAATTCTTTCAGTATAAAGGACATAAAGCAAGCAAGTTACACAGAATAATCAGGGCTTTTTATAGCATCCATTTTCAGAGGCTATGGGGAGCTGTGTACTTCTGAGCCAGAAGGTGTCCAGTTGAAAATAAAGAATAGATGAGATTGCATTTACGGTTGACTTGAGATGCCTGATAGTCTGGAGAAACATCTTGCTTTGGCTTTTTTTTTTAAAGCATTAACTTGCCACATTCTTCTCCAAGAGACCCAGACCAGTCATTAGTGCAAGAAAGCCAGGAGGAGCTATGTGCAGCCACCACCTCTCAAGGACACACAGAAGGGGAGGAGCAGGGTTGGGGTCCTTCTATGCTACAGGTAAAGCCAGCAGCAGAGGGTACAAAAGAACCCCACTCCTAGGAAAGACACGGGAGCACTTCAGCACCTTCAGCTGCTGTTCTCCCAGCCACATAGGGACTTTGCAATGAATTTAGCAAAAGTGGTTTTTTCAGTCATCTAAGGTTCGGCATTGTTGGACTTAACGGATAAAACTTGTACAAGCAAACAGAAACTGCTGTAGGACACCTAGAAAATCAAGAAAGATTCTTTATTTGGTGCTGGATACAAGCATTAAATGAAACAGTATAGGCCAACAGACTCATTAAAAGGCAAGACATAGGCTTTAGTAAGACATTGGAATCTTTTTAAAGGTCTCAACAGCTAAAGCTCCACATCCAACAAATCCTAGGATGTAAGTACCCAGTATTACTTCATGTAAAACTCCAAGCCATCTTGCTTTGGTAAAGTAAAAATTTTACAGTAAAAACATCCATGATTTAATCTGTTTACCACTTACTATTTAGGTGAGCTATAATGCTAAAGCTAAACTCTATTTGAGGGGTGTTATTGGCATGATGTTTATTTTTAGAAATAAAAAAAAAATCCTCAGAGGAGAAGTAGATATCGCTTGCACTGGTGAGAGCTATTGCTTCCAGCACTATTTCCCTCTGGAGTTGCCATTTTAGAAAGTTTCTTATTAAAGTATCAAGAAGATACGCAGCATAAAAGGTTGCAATACTACAAAACATGCACATTAACCTGGTTAATGTGGATACAGTAAGAGTATGCATGAAAAAAAAAAGGTAAAAACATGTCAAAGCTCATGATGATGACATTATTTTTGCCTTCCGGGTAGGAAGGGGACAGCTTAAGACAGCTGGTTACAGAAAGAATAAGACTGTGCTTACTGCTTCCTAGCTACAGACACCTGACCAGGATGGTTGTAAGAAAAAGAGGCCACTCTTGTACGTAAAGGGAACAGCACAGGAAGTAGTGTAAGAAAATCCCTGCCAAACCCCTAAAATTTCCGTGTAAAAGCAACAGAATTAAGTAACAGTCAACTGCTCCTTTCAACTGCTGCTGTAGTAATGGAAAGACGATTTGATCAACAGCCTGTGCCCCCTCAACCCTCCTAACAGTGACAGGAGAGAGACCTTAAGCCTTACTTGGCCCAGCTGGCAAGTGCTCAGCTCCCACAATCTAATCATGTTTCTGAGTGTCTGTGTGGGGGAGTAGACTCCCCCAGATCTCCCCTCTTTTCCCAGCATCGCAAAATTGGTTTGGGGTATCAGAATCAGCCCCCTTCCTTTCCCTCAACTCTGGTAGAAACAGAGCTCAGTTGAGTAATATGCCACTGGGACCAGTTTAAGGCAGCTACATTCAACATCTGCTTCAGAGGACTTACTTCCAGTCTGGAGTAGTGGAAGCCAAAGTAAGCGGAGTGAGGATTAAGACAGGTAAGTTTCTTTGGAGTCCTTTGATGTTCTTGCAAATGTGCCACTAAGCTGCTGCAGAAATACTTTATGCTCCACAAAGCCAATCCTACATATAGCAAGATATATAGGAGAGATACACAAAGTCTTTTTTTAAAACTAAACCCAGGCTTTTTGAGTCCCAAGCAAACTTAATTCCTTTAAATTCAGAAATGACCCAAAGTGTAGAGTTCTCAGGTGAACATCCATTTGAACCAAAATGTCAGGACTGAGGAAATAGTTTTAAACACACACAATTCTAAACCCATGAGAGATGGATTTAGATGGATGGACCTCTGTGCAGGGCACTGGTTTTGTGCTTTACCTGCTCTCTAAGCTACAGCATCAGGTCAGTTTTCTGGTGTAGTTTCTAAACTTGCATTTGACAAGTGACCCTTATGTAGAAAAGATTCACAGCCAGAAAGTAATAAAGTTTAGAATTTCCTGATCAAATGAATTATTTTGTGTTAATTTGTACTTCCAAACAAACACCTCATTTCTAGTTATACAAGTAACTAAGTAAAAAATGTCACCAGTTACTTCTCTCAGTGCAAGTGATGCTGTCCCCCCTCAATCCGTGGAATCCAGGCACCTCCAGAAACACCAGCTTAGTTCTGCAGCCCCTTATCTGTCAAAGCCACAGGTCTCTTACCTGATCAGTTGTCACGGCACTGTAAAAATGACATGCAATACATGTGGCTCGGCCCTCCCTCTCTGGGCCTTCTGCAAGTCTTTTCTGTCTCCAGTTGGGGGGGATGAGAACAGGACTCCATCTCTGGGTCCACGCCTCTTCCCCACAACAGAGGGCAGTACAGAAAGTCTGAATTGTGTCTTTTAACATGGGGCAGAGGGCGAGTCAGTACAAAGGCTGAAACTCCCCCTGATCAGTGTCACAGGAAGAAAGAACTACCTAAGTATCATGGTGCTACACTTGGTTTTTTCCTTCCACCACATGAGCCTCCTGGAGCAATGTGGACATACCGTGCACTCAAGTGAAGTCCAAAGCTAGAGCTCCAGCAAGACAGACCGTAAGTTCTTAATTTTAAAGTTTAATTTTAAAATTCAAGTTCTTAATTGTACTTCATGAATGTTTAAGAAAAAGACATTAGTATTTTAAATGTTATACATTTGGGAGACTTTAGAACCACCCATTTGGGTTCAGTTTGTACCTCATCAGGTGTGCTTCAACAGAGGTCCTGTTTCCACAGCTCTGCGATAGAAAAACTCCTCCTGTGATAGCTCTCCATAAGCCCCTGCCCTAGAATCACCACGCACACAGGAGATGCATAGTTCTGTTCACACATACATCCCACCTGCACGATACCAGTGCTATACAAAACATCAGGGCCAAGAAAAAACATTCCCAGTCAGTCAACAGCCATTGGACAGACTCGGAAGTATTTTTTTGGAAGTTTGATAAAAGAGCTTCAGAAGAACTGTGATAAAATAGGATATGTGAACATCCACAAAAATGTGTTGGTTGTTGGGGTTTTTTCCAACTTGACATATTAGCAAACATGAGCAGGGTCTGAGAACCATGTGCTGAGAACCAGTCATGTCAACAGCATGTTAGGAGGTGGCAAACCAAGTAGGAAAAAAAATAATCCAACAACCCCTTGCTGACAGTGTCAGTGGTTTTATAATTCAGGTCATAAATATGAACTATTGTGCAACAAACAAACAAACAAACGTGACAAAACCTACCTCAGTTAAACTCGTTTATATGGTAAAAAAATAAAGTATTAAACTGCTCATAGTGCAACATTCTATCAGCATACATAAGTACACCATGCTTTGTAAATTTACCATTACGTTATTTACAGTATCTAGCAATGCTTTAAACTAGAGGTGAAAGAACAGAACTAGGCCATGGGGAACGTTTACATACAGGCACGAGTCTTAGTACTGTCCACCGAGTGACGAAGCTTGCTTTGCAGACTTGTGCTGCCTGGACATTCCTGCCCCACACCACACGGTACTCCTTCCTGTCAGCAGTGCTCTGCTCTGGTTGTAGGTAGTGGAAAGGGGGTTTTAGAAACGGCAGGGCCTTCAAGCTTTTTCTGTTTCTTCAAACACCATTTGCAAGAACAACTGTAAATAACACAAGAGCTCCATCAATTATTTACATTTGATCAATATGAGAACTCAACGCCTGAAATAAGGTCAATATTCACGCCTGTAGTCGTACCAAAGCTGGAGTAAATCCATGCCCTTTTCCAGCAGCCTCTAAGTTGAAGGATGGTATTTTATAGGAGGAAAATAAGGAAAGCAAGCAGTTCAAGGATTCCTATCCATTATTTAAAATTCTGAGCTTTAACTGGGTGCTAAGCTCCCAGAATACAGAACAAAACACAAGAATGTAGAATCATATGCAGCCTTATCTCAACATTCTGTAAAGCTGCTGCTGCTGTGCACTGCTCAAACTGTCAAAAAATGAATAAAGATCCTGCAGTAACCATGCCTGCAGTAATGGTTTAATTTGACATCGCTGTCCTCATGTTAGAGAAGTAAGGTTTAATTATATCAGAATAATTAACTACACAGGGAGAAAGGACTGTCCTAAGAGGCGCTTACATGCTGGCAAGGAGTTAAGTAAAATCCACAAATACCGAGAGCTGTCTTAAAGACAACTGTTCCTAAGACAGACTAAGGACTAAGCTGTTCTTAGGAGTAGGTTACATGACTCTTCCCTACTGGTGCTGAAGGGAAAAAACCCTGTTCCTCACTTTCTCTGAAGAACGTCTTAGCAAGACTTCTTGACACCTGCACTCCAGTTCCAGAGGCTGCAACAGCCCCAAGAAGAGCTACTTTAGAGACAACGCTGCTTAAGCACCAAATACTTCTCCAATTCTGCTCATAACAGACAGAAATCAGAACTTCAGGCTGTTTATAGGTAGGGGGGGAAAAAGGTCAAACCTCTCACTGGAAGTTTGAAATCCAGTGGTATCTTTCATTTCCCAGTCTCCGCCTCTAAACTTTGTATTTTCAGAAAAGACGACACAGTGGCTTTGGACAAGATGCTGCACTGTATGTTTTATGAATTCTCATTTCTAGCAGCATTTGTCCATGACACAGCAGAAATAAGTCACCTCCTCTACAGCGCATCAGGGAACTATTAGGGCTAGAATGTCTTTCAGGAATACAGAATCTGAAGATGTTTTCCACAGCATTACTCAGAGTAAGCAAAGATCTAGAAATACTTCAGCAAGAGCGTAAGTCTTGCTCTAGCAGGCAGATGGTAGAAGAAAAAACTCAAAGTATAAAAAATTTCATCTGTTCTACTGTGCATTATTTCCCTAGATTCTATGTTACTTCATAGGTTAACTGTGAAAAGGCCAAGCACTAGATACTGCTTTTCATAAACATGCTGCAATTTACCCAATGCCATAAGATTTTTGTAACCTTACCTTCTGTATCTAAAGTAAGTATTTGGGATTTTGTGTTTTGTTTCTTTAACAGCCACATTCCTGAGCACTTTGTGCTTGTGCTCTACGTGGTGATCTCAGCTGTCTCAAGGCAGCGTCTCCATACTGAATACCCGAGCCCATTCTTTCCGGATCCAGTTCTCCTGATGAGAAACAAAATGGTCAGAAGGAGGCAGATCACTGGCAACATCAGATAAAGAACACATAATGATATTCTGCTGCAGTTACGGAGAGAGAGCTATTGCCATTCTGCCTACTTTTAGGCAGTTCCAAAGCTGTATCATTTTCTCCTGTGATTTCACCCACATGCCCTTAATCAGGATGACAAAGTGGTTTCTCTGCGAATGACACTGCACCAAGAAATGCATTTCTATTAACTACTTCTAACACAGGAAATGTCCAAAATGTTTTCTGCTGACAGTGCTGAACACCACCTGCTTCCAGAGGCTAGTTTGCAAAGAAAGTAGTACATTCCCTTTTAATCTAAAAATTTGTGATTGGCATTCCAAAGTGTGTAACTAGAGTCTGAGACAGACTTTTCAGTACAGCCAACACCTAAAACTTTGAAGGTATGGAACAACTAGGAGAGAAGAAAGATTGGAGTACTAATTAGCTGCAATGACAGCTAACACCTAGGAGCCTCATCGCCAACAGGAACCCGCCCGCTTGCGCTGAGAAGTTTTGGGTATATTTCTAGGTCTACAGAAGTAAAAATGGCTTTAATCTAGAGGCAGGATGGTCACTTCATACAAACGTGGTTGCTAGGGAACACCCCTGAAATTTTCTGTGTTCTTGTTCAAATTTGCTTGCCTGTATTTCCTGCTACATACAAAAAGCAGAATTTAGTTACGCCTGCCCTGATACCAGGCTTTTATTCTGCATTGCTAAGAACACCTAACACTGGGCTTGATGTGTGTAGGGATACAGCAACCCACAGCCCACACTCGGAGCTGGCTGTTAAGGTAAATGCTGTGCAAAACCATCCATAATTCACAGCCCCACCCCTTTTAGATACACAGATTTGACTTAGATGTCCATTTGTATTAGAGCATATGGGAAGCAGCTATAAACCACATGTGGTTCATTGGGTTGATTCTGTTAGAGAACTTTGGCAATATTTCAATGGTGCTTTTAGTTTTCGGGGCGGGGGGGGGAAATCCAAACACTAAAAGAACATAAGACTTAATTTACCTGATTCAATTTTATTGAGTATTTTTCTTGCACACTGTACAAAGGCCTCTTCAACATTTTCCCCTGTTAGTGCACTTGTTTCCAAGAACATCAGCTCTGCATTTGACACCAGAAAAACAATCTCAAAACAAGTTTAGAATATCTGATACAGTAATTCAAAGCATGAAAGCTAGGTTAAACTTAAGGAGAACTATCATCAATTAAGATGTTCTGGAAAAATTAGCTTTTGACAGCAAAACTCCTAAAACCAAATCGAAAGTTATATGCAAAAGGGCAGACAGCAGCCACAGTTGGTAGAAAAGACTATTAATAATTGATATATACCAGCGAGACTGGATTTTACTGATGGCAGGACTGCAGCACAGAAAGTCAGCCTGAATCTAGCTTTAGCTGCCACAGAAATATGTCCTCAAGAACTGGATATTACAGACCAGGTAATAGTCCTTTGGATCCATGCCAATCACTGAACTCATTTTCCATGAGTAAAATGCATTGCTTCCAACTGCAGCGCACCCCATCCAACCTTGCCCATAACCTACAGAATCTTTAAGACACTGAAAACTAGGACATCGGGCTCTTAATTTTCTTCTTAGCCCTTTGGAAGCAAGGTAATACCTGAAGTTGTATTACAGTCCCTAGGGAACATATCTCCATAGCAAAGGTATTCCTTAAGTAGCAGCTGTGGCTGGAAGAGTCACTGCTAATGAAGCAGTTCTCACTGCACTGTCTGTGCCTCTCTGTGCTTCGCATACTGACAGAACTCTTCTATAACTATCTGACCTGGTACAGTGGGCATAGTACTCCCTAACTGCACAGAAATATGTATATATTATTAAACATCTTTGAAGGCTACATGAAGATTTTATACTACTTACCATTTTCTTGTGCAAACCGGGATGCTTCTAAGAAAGTAACTTCGCGATCCGCATCAAGGTCCTTCTTGTTCCCACACAGTATTATCACAATGTTTTGGCTTGCTAGCATTCTGGCGTCTGTCAGCCAATTAGTGAGCGCATTGTAGGTTTCCCGGCTACAGAGACAATGACATCCCTCAGAGAACACACTCCTTTCCAGCAAACACATCACTGAACTGAAACTCAAGAAGGCAAATCTCTGTTTGTGGCAAACCACAAATTGCTGAGGGTCAGGCAAGTTACCTACACATCTCAGTATGCCAGCTACGAACTGGCAAGGGTATCGAGTTCCTTCACAAAAGCTTGAAGTTTTCCAAAAGCAAAATCAAATCGACAACAATATATATAAACATGCACAATTAGAGAACTCCCTGTTAATGTAAAAAGCTGAAGTTTTAAGCACTAACCTAGTTTCAACCTTTTGTGTGTGAAATTTTGGGATAAGAGTGAGTTATTTTTGAAAACAGAATTCAACTGGCACTTAAGTTTCAGGTGGGACTGTAAGAATGCATTCCATGTGTAGAGCTGTGTGCTTTCATTTTCACATTTGTGTCCAGACCAGTAACGTCAGGGGCAGTTAAGTTACCCTGCACGCACCACTAGCCACTGTAGCAGTGGTCAGAGATAAAGCCTTCAAGCAGTAAGGCTGGCAGATGAGCCCAACCGACCTTAGGCGCAAAACAGAGATTTCAAAGACTGGTCAGAGGAGAAAAGCCCGCTCACAAGAGGAGAAGCAACAAGATCTAGCAAATCACCATTAACAAAGACAAAACTTGTCAGACAGGTATCAGCCAGCGGTGGCCAGGAAAAAAAAGTGGAAACATGTAATGGTAAGGTATTCTACTGGCTGCCTGTAATATTCAAATATTAGAAGATGCAGAGATGAATGGCATTTTGGACTACAGCTAAGGAATATGTAGGTAGAGCTAGCTTCTCCAGAGAATGACTTGCTATACCAGCATACTAATAAGCAGTTTCCAGAAATAGTGGTGTACTACCTTGTGGCTGAATCTGCTCTTAATTTCTGTTGCAAGGCTTCCCAAGCCACCGGTTGCATGTAGTCCACCACAGTTAGAACAGCTACTGGTGGCCCCATGTATTTGTCTAACCCTTTGAGGCTGTTTACATTTATGACATTCACAGTATCTCATTTAGGCAAGTTTCAATATTTAAATATGCACTAAACCAGAAGTACATTTTATGTGTACATTCTTTTCTTCCTGCCCATTCTCCATTAGAGGGTTAGGCACTTGGGGGGATCGTTAAGCATTAACTGTATCTGGCAGTCTATACGCAAAAGTGCTGCTAGCCTTCTTACCTGGTAATATCATAGACAAGCAAAGCACCCGCAGCTCCTCGATAGTAGCTCCTCGTTACAGACCTGAAAAAGAATCACAGGCATACGTTTCTGCAATACCTCCATTGTTTCAAATTTGGGTTAATATAATGCAACCTATATTATGGAACAATTCTCATTTACATATGGAAAATAAAATGCGGGGTTTAGACAACATTATCAGCTGTGCAGCAGCAGACTCTTTACTACTCGACTTTTGATGAAGCACTTTCACTAAATATAGCTGTACAGGGATTCTCAAAGTCCATCATGGCCCATGTCCTGCTGAAGCTACACACATCATTATACTATATGGCCTGATACAGAACTGGAAGCTGATGGTGGTACCCGTGGCATGAAAACAGCATAATTAACTTATGTTTGAACTCTCAGCAGTAAGGAGAGAATGAGCAAAGTAGCTATAATTGAGTAATTGAAGACTCCTGAAGTTGAAGGGAAGGAGACAAGGAAAGCAAAGCATATTTCAAGAGGCTGAGTAATAAGTAAAAAGCCCACTAAGTATGCAGAGGTCTGGTCAGCCATAAAATGAAAATAATTAGATTATAAAAAGCAACAGAAAAAGAAACCTGCAAGTCTGCAAACACTGTCAACTTGAAAGAGGAGAATTTGCACAAGCTCTGAAAGCAGTGTCTCCAAGCTCCTCAGAAACCCAGGATGTCTGGCCAATGCACTGAAGGTATCTCAGTAATGGAGACTACACAGCACCACCCAGCTTTACCCAGTCACGATGTATTCAAACAGCTTGTCCAGAAGAGGACATTTACCTGCACTGCTGCCTATTACTCAGACTTGTATGACCACAACTCCTGCCCCTCTGCCAAATGGAAGAAACCCCACACATACCACTACCCCCAAAAATTATAAAAAACTGATGTCCTATTTGATGGTAAATGTACTCAGTAATACATTGGACCATTACTGAGTTTATCTGTGCCTCTGATGTATGACACAGGTAAAATGCAGCATTAAAAGTGTACACTGGTAGTTCTAAGCTAACAAATACATTACTTTCTCTTTAACAATGATCTCAGTCTTTCTAGAAGTGTATTTAGCCAAGTGAACTTGACAACTGGTCTTTTTCCCCCCCCTCCCTAATGAAATACCATACTATGAAATTGTTCTCATTCAGATTGAATTCAAACAGCTTACAACATCCTACTTAATCAAGCCAATAGAAGTCTTCTAAACACAGAGTTAAGTACAAACAGTCTGTTAAAAACTGTTCTGAGTTTGGCTGGTGAACAAACTTTTAGTTGTATATTCTACTCATATACTTTAACTATCACAGAAGATACCCAAAGGAAGAAAGGGCAGAACCTCAGGTCCTGCGAGACAGATTTGCCCCGCTGGAATCAATGGGTCTATGTTGCTGTGTCCAAGTCGGAAGATCTGGGCTAGTTAACATGAAAGTAAACAATTCCACTGACCAAGAAACTGTGCCTACTTATAAGCAGGGATAAGTAAAACCCAACACCCACAGCAACAATTTAATAAACATTTAATAAAACGATTGAAAAGGTTACCTGAATCGCTCTTGTCCTGCTGTATCCCATATCTGCAATTTTACATATTTACCACCAACATTTATGATCTTTGAACCAAATTCCACTCCTATAGTATGATTTGAGTCATCTTTGACTGCAAAATAAAAGAAATAAAGTCAGACTTTTTGGAGAATATTTATAGTGAATAATTATTTTTTGACATAATCCAATCTAGGTATAATCAGAACTCCTTGGTGTTCTACTCCTTCCTGAAGCACCAAATTCAGTGCCACTCTTAAGTCCACTGACACCATGCAGAAAAACACATTCTTAGAATTTCTGAACAGTTTATGCAAATCAAAATTTGATTTTCGAAAGGCCTGCTGTAATCAAATCATTCCCAGTTCACATCAATAAATGGCAGGATAACTTTTGCACACTTCCCTTTCCTCCCCAAGTGTGTTCTCTCATACTGGTAAGGAATTCACAATTAAAATTCATGGAAAAGCAGAACACAAAAGACAGAGTTTTGCCCAGGAACAAGCAAGAGCTGCTGCTTCTTTAGAGCAAGCACCTTCCTGCTTTATGTATGTTGTTGACATCACAGATTCTCAGCAATATACCAGTGCCCTTGCTAGAAGCAAGGTCATGGTTCGAGTTCAATCACAGAATCACATGTCCCTCAGTGATTACACTGTGGTACTGGAGAGCTGTTCCTCAAGACAGAAGGTGAATTACCGCTCGGCTGAGAAAGACACCAGTCACCTTGGGTTTACAGAAGCTTCTAACCGTGTATTATTTTTGCTGAATCACGATGCTACGTGCAGTACCCAACAGGAGATTTTCTTTTTATCATCTCTTTATCTCTCACTGGTACAACGGAGTCTCTACCAGTATTTATCATAGCACACAGTCCTTAAAGAACAGAGTGTCTATTTACTCAGGAGGAGACTAGATGTTGGGAGATATGGGTTCTGTCTGACAAGCTTTTAAAATCTACTCAAGCAGCTGAGCTGCTCTTTCATCTGCTCTCTAAAAATTCCAATTGTCTCCTATGTACCTAGCAAAGCTTACAGCTGCAAGTTCTACTTCTCACAAAAATTAAGCCCATATTTTCATCACCATCCTGTTACATTTATTTGAGAGTAATAGAGAATACTGCTCAGGCTTTTGACTAGGGGCAAACAGTGAGCAATAAATATTTACAGCATGGTTCTGAACCATGATAATTCTCAGTCAAAGTCCTCATCTGCACAAATAAGAGAATTACAGGGACTTCCATACAAAGAATAGATACTCATGCAGGCAGACTGTCCATCAGTTATGGATACAAGGCAAAAGAGAACTCTTACTGTGCTCACACATACTTACATTTCTTTTCAATAAATTGGTGTAGTAAACAGGATTTTCCAGTTCCAGCATTTCCTATGACCAAGAACTTGAACAGGAAATCTGAAGATTTAAAGACACACACAAAAGCACTACATTTTAATATGAACGCACATTTTTGTCACAAGACCAAGCACGCAAGCCAGCTATTCTCTAGTAACTGTTACTTCAAAGAGAAGGAAACAGATGATATATATAACAATATATATATATAATAAATAACAATAAATCTTAAGAGTAACCCAGCATATTCAATAGCAATGTTACAAAGTAGGAGCTAGAAACCCTGTTCATTTATGGAGACACCAGAATGACAAGAGATGGGCAGGGATAAATTTTAGTTCAGTTCAAATAGGCTGAATTACAGGCATTGTGATTGCTTATATTCCAGCAACCTGTTTTAGAGGAATGTACACTATTACCTATACAGGACATTTGTACTGACTATAATGACGCCATTTCTTAAATTCTATGGATTTACACTTTTTAAAATGCTTGGGTTTGGTTTATCCACATTAATTTGAACTTCTCTACATTAACTGCTTAATACTTGTATTTTAATAGCTGTAAAGCTGGAATTAGAATAATTTTCTACAGAATTTGCAGGCAACAAGTGATTTTTATTCTGGAATGCCCACTTCTACATTTCTTCCAGCTGGTAAATTAAGATAGAGATACTTCTGGCACTTTATCTGTTTATGAGATGTTTACATCAGTGTTCACAGAATACATCTATTCAAGTTTTATGGTTCATTTGTATTGTTTTAACAGTTGCAAATAATGCTTTGGTACTACCTCCCCAGATCTGCTTTCAGTTTGGCTAAATACTGAGGAAAGCTTGTCTTATCACTCTCAAGCACATACCTGGATAAACTGTGATTAGAAAGTTTACAGTTGCTTCTCCTAATGCACAGACACTAAAGCAACCTTTACAGTTTATGTAAGATTCACTATTTTTCTACCAGTAGCAGTTTTTTGGGTGTGGGGTTTTTTTGGGATTTTTTTTACAGTCATCTTTGCAAATTTATTGCAGTTTCATTTTTAAACATAGCAGGTATCCAGGTAAGTGTACAATGAAAAGGATTTAACATGACTTCATTAGCAGCATTCAGAGCTGTCAAATGTGATTTCAGAATAATAATAATAATAATAAGACTATGGAAAGCAAGTCAAAGCACTGATACGTTACTCTCCAGAACCTCAAGTCTTTACTTTTACAAATTAAATTCAACAAGTGCACAAATCTACGTGCTCACTCTACTTCATGCAGGAATTCTTTGTTATGGTGTATCATAAACACCCCCTAGTAATGGTAAAAGTGACAAGCAAGTTTCTCATATGGTAAGAAAATCTGCACTACTGACAAGTCAATAGCAAAACAGAGGGCTGTTAGTCCTGGAAATGTCCACCATCCTTTGCCTTCACCTTCCAAATTGTATTCATATTTAAAAGGAGGTGGTGGTTTACCACAGGTTTTGGGGTTTTTTTTTACATTTTACCTTTGCATGATTTTTCTTGTTTCAAGTGTTGTAACAGGCTTGGTATAGATTCTGTACTCCACCCTTCTCAGGAAGGGATTGCTGTTTCTTGCTCACAACCATGACCATTTACATGCTCAAAACATTCTGTTCCAAGCTCCTCTCATTCTTCACGCCCCCACCCAGCTGCTCATGCTTTCCGGATGATAAAAGCAGTTACAAAAAGGATTTTGCTTCAGGTTGTGAAAATTTGGTGGGTTATCTCCTGTAAATAAGGGCCCTCCATGTCATCTCAACTGCAGAACAGGCTGAAGCTGAATGCTTCATTGTATTGAAGCTTCACTGTTAGTATGAAATGTAGATATAAAAAAATTAATCTCTGAAAGCGAGCCAAGCTTCACCACTTTTTATAGGCCAAATACCACTAGTTAACTGCCTTGTGTTCCTTTTTGTATATTTAACCTACTGTGGGTGTGTGCAATCTCACTGGTTTTACCACTTTCATAGTTCCTCAAAATGTGAGATGTTCTGAGATACTGTCATAATTAGTCTGCTTCTGGTCCCTGCATTTTTTTCCTAAAGAAACCTGAAATCCAGTTAAAACTGGTTCTCCTACGTATCTGGTGAATGCTGTTTATCAGATCTTCTTGTTAAAAACCATCTCAAGAGTCAAGCCAACCTCTCTTTTTTTCCATGGAAGACTCCTATTATTGAGAGCAGTACAACAGCTGTGGTCAAACTGCACATGGAAAAGCAGCAGCCCAAAAGCTATTCCCACACTGACTTGCTCTGTGACTGCGGGCGCTGGTTGCTAAGCTGTGGCTGGGGAAGCCACACTTGTGCAACCCACAAACCTGCGCTGAACAGCAAGTCTAACACGCTGCTCTCCAGTCCTGCACCCTGGCTGTAGGCCAGGGAGAAAGCCTAACATTGGTGTCGCTGTCAGGAATGGATCTGGAATAGCTTCGGCAGTGTGTTTGTTCCTGAGGTGTTTTGAGGGCTTTATATTTTACTCGGAAAGCAAATGTGAAGTTGGGGATTTCATATTCATGTCCAAGCTGGCAACATGTTCTAGCAGCACTTTAAAACAGACTCCCAATCCCTATTGAGATTCTATTGTGCCAGGCAACCTAAGGAGGGAATCTTTCCTACACTGTATCACTTCCATGCTGATGCAACGCCTGCCTACTTAGACAGGCAAAATACGTGTTTCCCTTTGGCAGAACAGCAAACAAGTTTTCTAAGGTAAAACTTGTAACTGTAGTTACAACTCCTTTGTTCAGAGCACGAAAGTAAGAGAAATGTGTTTTATTCTACCATAGAATGGAAATATCAAGATTTAATAATTAAATAAAATAAAAACCTTTCTGCATCAAAAGCAGCAGCAATGTTTCCAAACACACGCAGACTCATAAAATAGATGACACTTTGAAGTTACATTCATAAATGTTTCCAGAAGTTTAAACTCCAGTTTTATGTAGATTGTTCAAAATAACAAATTACTTTGACAGTTTATCCACAAGCACTGGATAACACGTTTCAGGAAACATGGAATACTTTGCATATTTAATCAATTGCAAGGAAGGATGAGAAAAGGGACTTGTCAATACCAAATATTCATATTTAATGAGCTTCTTAAGTTCACAGCCTAGCATATTAAGGAGTGAGTTAATACCATGTAGAACAGGAAGAACATTGTCCATTTTGTTATTCTGGAACTTACGTCATTCCATATCAAAATGAGAACCTCACCAATTACATTTATAGAACTTTTTATTGATTGATTTAGGACTTGAAATATCCTCTCTTTGAATTGTACAACTGTATCTTGCAAAGCAGTGCTGTTCCAAAACACAGGTGGTGAATGAGATTGGACAGATAGCTTATTTTAGCCCAACTGTAACATCATCGCGTACCTGCGCTTGGGAAAAAACTTTTCTATATTCACTCTTTGCAATTTCACCAAATGCAGCTCTCATTCTTGGCACTACTGCTGAATTGCTCTGGTTTGTGTTTGTGGTCTCCTCTTCCCAGACAAGTTAAAGCACTTTATTTCTTAGTCAGATTTGTTGGGTCGTCGTCCCCCCCC
>VZTU01032400.1:275180-298360 GCA_013400835.1 Zapornia atra
CCCCCCCCCAATTGACAAAGCAGCTCGGAGCCCAAACATTCCAGTTAGCTGCCAAGGCTGTCACCCTAGAGAAGTTTTTCTTTTGAATTCTGTTGTTGTTCCTTCATTAAAAATCTGCAAAGCAATGTCATTCAGATGTTACCAATGCTTGCTACCATACTGCCTACTGAAAAGGTTTAGAAAAGTTAAAGTACTTTGCCTGCAAATGAGACCATCATTATACAGAAAGGATTTAGGAAGAAAACTGAACTTTGTGCCAAAAGAAAAAAAAAAAGGAGTTACAAGAGAAAACATGAAGAGGTAAAAGATGACCCAGCACGGCTGTTTAAGGAACTAGGGTGATACAAAGAATCAACATACTCCCCTCTGTGAGCTACATGCATCACCTGATCCCAAGCTGGGTAGAGGGTACAGGGAACAAAATTTATTTTCTACCATAGGTGAACAGGAGGAAAACTGTGGCTCCACCCCAAAGATGTACCAGCAGCTAAACTGCATGTTGCAGGGGGTGTGGCGGTGGTGGGGTGAGCTGAGGGGAAAGGAAAAGGGAGACAATTGTGGGCTTTGACTCAAGTACCAGCAAAAACAGATGGTTGATGTGGAAACCACCCCCAGACATCCTACCTCCTCCTCTGACTGAAGTTTACTCCAGCAGAAGGAATAATTGAACAGCTTCTGAGCTACTGCAGCTTTGTCTTTAAAATGTAATGAGAATTGCTTCTTATATGCTTGCTAATACTGGAGGAGGGGGGGGGAAGACCAAATTACATCCCCAATCTCAGTTCAGTCTTCTTCCAACTCCCTGGTAAAGAACAGAATTGATAGTCACTAATGCTGACCCTTTGGAAACTTCCTCATTCACTCAGTGGGAAAAGAACTCCAAAAGGCATCTAGCGATTAGACATCTATTTGGGAGAAAGCTGCATAAGGAAAGAGCTCTCTGGAGCTTTCCTGCTGGCATATGCTGCCTCTGAATGAGAGAAAAGAGAAGCTGTTCTCCCTGCTTACTGCTTTCTCTATCTTATCTCTTACTGCTAAAGAGGTAGAACAGATGAACATGGCTGTATTACAATCTGCATGACAAATGCTTGAAAAAGGGAAGATCTGCCTCCTTACAAGCAAAAGAGCTAAGCCCTCTAAGGAATCAAATCACACTTGAAACAGTCTGAAAGCCAGAATCAATGCAAAGACCATCAGATAAGGAGAGGGGGGTTGGGAAAAAATGACAAATCCAGTCATCCAAACCAAAAAGTAGTATCTTTCAATGGACAGAAAGACTACACATTCTCTGGCAATGACAGAGACTGATAAGCTCATGTGACCAGACTGGGAGTAGTAGATACTGGTGGAAAAAACACCAGGAAGTGGAGACTGAAAACATTTGACTGGAATCTTACACATCACAACTATTCAAAGGCAGCTCAACCTTTCTTCTCTCCTTCTACCATTTAAAATCCAAAGGTTGCTTTGCATTCACCTACTAAGCTATTTTTACTTAAGTTTTTACCATTAACACAAAACTGCATACATTTTGCACTGGGAGGTGGGAAAACAGATGCACGTGTTGCTACATGGCAATCATCTACAGGGAGGCCAACACCTCTGAGAAAATTCAAGTTAATTTTCCTGTAAGATACTAGTTTCCAATGTTACAAGATAAACCTTTTAAAAAATGACACTCTTCTACCAAAAGCAGCACTAAAATGTTCTTTCTACAATTAGTCTCAAAATTCATGGAGTTTTCCTCTATTCATTATTGGTTTGGCTTTGGCACTTTGCAGGGAAATAAACTGATCACATAGGAAAGGGATAAACATACCAGAAAGCTAAGAACAAAAGACATACAACTGATGAAATGGATCTACAGGACAGAAAACATGGATCACTAACAGAGAGTTCAGTGCAAAGACTGCAAGAGGCTACAGGCCTTGGTCTGAAAACAGGAATGAGACAAGAGCCTCAGTAAGGGACAGAAATAGCTGGGAAGACTGGGTGAACAGAAAAGGTTCCAAGCAGACAGAATTTGACACAGAGAATTTGGGGAGGAAAACAAAACAAGAGGCTGATAAAATTAAACTGAGGTGGATAATGAAGTAAGGTAGGCAGAAAGGGCAGACCCAAGGAAATGCTCACTATTTCTCATAGATTGAGAATTGAAAAAATACCCCAGCTTTCAAAGGGAAGAAGTTGAAGCCCCCTAGCAAAAATAAAGTCATATAAAAGTCAGACAGTAAAATAACTTTAAAAAAAAAAAAAGCAAGCAAAAAAACCCCAGTTGCTTTCCTGAGCCTATCTGTATGGATTGAAAAGTTTGAAGCTACACAAAAAGAGATTCATAATCTGGGTGATAAGAAGGAAAATCCAATTCGTGAATAAGAGCCTAAAAAAGGACTCCAGCACTGAGGTGATACAGTGACCACTGATCTCAGTTGTCAGGGTGAAACTCCCCTAATGCTTCTGTCATGCTCAATGATGACTGTAACAAGCCGGCCAGAAACAAACCCCCCTTTGTCAGGCCAGTGAGCACGTTAAATCCAAGAGAGTTCATCAAGCACAGGAGATCCACAATTTTAGCATGTTACTGTTTACTTTGAACTATCAATTGGGCTGCTACATACATAAACAGGACAATACAAAATTAAATCCTGGTTACTTTTATGGTCAGAGATGGCATAGCCATTGTCAAATTTTATTTTATAATTTAAGTTTTTAATTATACTGTCTACTCTTAACCCTTGACACTCTCAAGTATTCTGGTTCTGAGTTTTTGTAGCTTGTATATGACTAGAACAAAGGTTGAAACTCAAGAGAAAAATATACCAAGCAAAAATTAAACAAATAAAAGGAACAGACCACAACAACTGCAAGCCTTCAATTTCAAGGGCTCATTTTCTAGTACATCAAAACAATCAGAAAGTATCAACAGCTACAGCTGGCTTAAAATTGCTATTTTGCATCACTGAAGCAATACAAAAAATGTTGAAATGTACTTAAGATACAATTGTCTATTTAGCCTGCTTACTATTACAGCATCAAAAGAGGAGCACTGCTGAAATTCTCAGGCGTTTCTGGCTGTCTACCCGCTCATTTGCGAAGAGACCAACGATCCCACTATAAGCACAGCCAGAGTGATCCCTGTTCTTGATCACGAGAGCTCAGAGCACAAAGAATTAGTTCAAACTCACATTTAAATCAACTTTTCTGGGTTCTACACGCAAGTTTTACACGTTTCAAGAAGGTATGGCAAAAATAAGCAGGGATCTCGATGACCTAACGTTTGCACTTCAAGGGCCGCTCCACACTCCTGCCTGA
Source organism: Zapornia atra (assembly GCA_013400835.1). Taxonomy (NCBI): domain Eukaryota; kingdom Metazoa; phylum Chordata; class Aves; order Gruiformes; family Rallidae; genus Zapornia; species Zapornia atra. Next base: position 278,493 of record VZTU01032400.1, read on the forward strand.
TTCTGCCCCTTACTTTCGTGCATTTGCTGTAGCCAAAGCACTGACCAGTGAGACATCTTATGCAGTGATAATATGACCATAAGTGACATCTTATGCATTGATAACCACGACATTGAAAACAAACTGACTCACATAGCAGAAACAATCATGTAAGCTAGCCTACTAGCAAGAACTCCTGACTGCTGTTACAGTTAGCAGGGTCGTGTTCAATTTTACAGTAATTATCAAGACTAGTCCTTATTTTCAAGGCTCTGCTCTAAAAGTACAAGGATACAACTCCAGCTCTAAAGTCTGAACAGCTACTGAAGATGTTGCAGCCGATTAAATGAGACAATTACAAGGGTTTATATCACAGTATTCAACTCTGACCTTGCTCCCCAACAAACTAACATATGGAGGTTGAAAATGTTATGTGTATGACAGCACTTTTATGCTGCAAAATATTACAGACCTACGTGCTATGGAAAGCAGAGAAAAAGCAAATCGGTTCCAGCAAGTGGAATTGTTTCAGGCATCTTATAAAAGATTTTATAATCTTTTAATTATAAAGAATTTTATAATTAATTAATACTATTCGGTATTAATATACCGAAATTAATACTATTCGGTCACTCCCCATCTCCACCTAGCCTGCAACACTAGCTCCGCTTACCTTTTCAACTCCCTTCTCTTGTATGCCTCCCTGTACAGCACGGACACACCCTGCCAGTGCCAGCGCTCGCTTTACTTACTTTTCCACTACTAGTAGTTAGCCGTCCATTCTAATACAGGGACGCACGCACCTAACGCGCTGGTTTTTTTCCCCTCGCTCCCTCTCACGGCCAGTCCTTTGCGATACTCGCACGCCTCAGGCGACAAGACTTAAACGCTAGCTCGGCCCCCAGAAGAGCACCTTCCCCAGTGAAGGAAAGGCGACGCTTCTTCCAGAGGATGCTCCCTCCCGCATTCACTAGACCGCAAGCGCTAAGCAGCGCCTGACGAAGCTCCCTCGCAGGGATGTCACTTAACTTCGCGTCAGTACCTCCGCACCGGGAAAAATAACTTTGCCTCGCCAGCCCGGGCAAGGGAGGGAGGGGCAGGGCGCTGCGGTGCCCCACAGCTCACTAGAGCAGGCGAAAGGGCAAGAGCGGCACCCTGGGCAGGGGGGTGGGTGCAGAAACCCGCCCGAGCCCGGAGGGACGCCGCCGCCTGCAACTGCGCTCCTCACGCCACACCGGCTCGGCCCCGCTCCGCCGCCGTCGCCCCGCTCCTCAGGCGGTGACTGCCCGGGCCCGCTCCCCCCGGAGGGGAGGAGGAGAGGAGGGTCGCCCCGCCCCCGGGTCCTACCGTAGGTCTCGGACATGGCTGCCTGCGACATTCCAGGGAGGCGAGCCCCCCCCTCCCTTTCCTCCCCTGCCCGAGGACGGTGCTAACCGGCGGAGGCTCGCGGCCCCGCAGAGCCGAGCGGAGCGGGCGGGCCGGGAGCGGAGCGGACGCGGCACCAGCTGCCCGGCCCGGCTCAGCCCCGCCACCAATAGCCGCGCACGCGCAGCCAGCCGCCTCACCCTCCGCCGGCAGCGGTTGGGGGGGAGGTGTGGGTGGGCGGCACAAGCCCCGCCTCCCTGCGCAGGCGCGGCCGGCCGGAGACCCCGCCTCCCAACAATGGCCGCCACCAAAACAAGGCACACGTGCGGGGCTCTGGAGCTGTTGGGGTAGGGGCGCGAGTGCGGCCTGCGTCACATCCCGCCGCCTTCCGGCCAGGGTGGGGCTGGGCCGTAAGGCGGCGCTGGCGGCCGTGTCGTGCCTCGCAAGCCGCCCCTTCAGCCGGGCGGGCCCGCTGCCGCTCCGGCGCCTGCGTTGGCTGTCGTTTGGTGCAGGTGTGGTTCTGAAGGTCCCCGCCGCTCGTCCTGCGAGGCGGTGGCGGGGAGCGCGGCGCTCCTGCCCGGCCGCCCTGGGGAGGAGTAGTCCCTCGGGTCTGGCACCGTTTCGTGGTCCCGAATCTGCCGTCGGCTTTCCTGCTAGCGAGCAGGCAAACGCTCCCTCCCTGCACCGGGCGGTTCCTCCTGAGAGCCGCAACCCGCTGTGCCCCTGAAACCCACCTCTGAAATAGCGGGGCTGAGCCTTTTGCTGTAAATCTTTGTAAGGGACGCGGTGTTGGTTGGGTTTTGTTCGGTGGTGTGGTTCACCCCCTCCCCCCAGCTTCTGACTTCACCATTGCTTTTCTCGCCTCCAAGATAAACCCCAGGGAAAGTCAGATTGTTGAATAAACTGCCTGAATGCAGTAGCTCCTGATTTATGTTATTCTCTACTGCCTGGTAATCCTGGTTACTCTGGCAGCGAGGGGCACCAAGAGGTCACAGAATCACAGAATCGTAGGGGTTGGAAGGGACCTCCAGAGATCATCGGGTTCAACCCCACTGCCAAAGCAGGTTCCCTAGGACAGATCACACATGTAGGTGTCCAGACAGGTCTGGAATATCTCCAGAGACGGAGATTCCACAACTGCCCTGGGCAGCCTGTCCCAGGGCTCTGTCAACCTCACTGTGAAAAAGTTCTTCTACATATTGGTGTGGAACTTCCTATGCTCCAACTTGAGGCCATTGCCCCTCATCCTGTCTCCACAGACCACTGAAAAGAGTGTCCCACACTTTAGATATTTATAAACATTAATCAGATCACCTCTCAGTCTTCTCAAGGCTCAACAGCCTCAGTTCATTCAGCCTTTCCTTGTAGGGGAGATGCTCCAGGCGCTACAGAGTTCCCCTGTCCATCTTTTCCCTTCCCAGACAACACTTCTGTGTGTCCTCTGCACTTGTCGTTCTGACAGTCCTTTAAAAAATCTCTCTTTTTGTTATTTCTGGCTTTTTAAGCTTGTTGCTCGTGACTTCCCATTCTTCCCACTGCTCCGTCATCTCCCAGGCGGTAGGAAAAACTGTCTCTGCCTGTCCCAGCCACTTCCTTACCCCGGGTATTGCTGGTCAAAGGTCAGCTTTTAAATTCCTATCTCTAATCAGGGAAACAATACCCACTGAGCCAGCACCAAGAACCCCTCAGAGAATCTGCTCATTATTCTTGATGTCATGGATACATTATTGACAAAGAAACTTGCTGCAGTTTTCAAAGAACCAACTACTTAATGAGCTCAGACTATTAGCAGTAATTAGAGGTTATATACACAGGTTCCCAAAGTTATCATAAAACGTAACATGTGACCATGTCTCTGGGGTATCTGCTCTCCTTGATGCTGGAGGAAGCTGGGGTGTGGTGCCTTCATGTGATCTGCATCCCAGTTTGTCACGGACCAGAGCTTTGTGGCTGGAAGCTGTCACACCTCACCCCCCACACCCCCCCCCAGTGGTACATTTTGAGGCAGAAGCAACGCCTTAAAAAGTTTGGTCTAATGTCACTGAAACCCTGATAGATGCTGGTTATTTTTGCTTTTACAAGAAACACCCAAAAAGCAAACAAACAAAACCAAAACAAAACTCCACCCCAAAAAAAGTTTTGACAGAAAATCCCCAAAGATTGGTTAACACAGTTGATGGATTTTACTGGGTCATTAAAAATATGTCATGTCAATAAGAGAACATTAAGATTCGGACTTCTTGCATTGTATATATATAGTACTTTAGCCTAAGAGATAATTAGTCTTTTCAGATCTTGTTTTTATGATGTGCATCTTGCAAGATGAGCTGGCCTATATGGAAGTTACGTCTGATAAACATGTCATTGTGCTAATGCCACACTCCTTCACCTCCAGCCACTCTTGGCTTGTTTACACACACATGCCAATAAAGTACCTTGAAAAGGTAAAGCTCTCTATAAAAGCTATTAGTAATACTAAAAAGGAAGGTGGGGGTTGGAAGAATGGTAAAGCAAAGGTGGGAGAACATGAGACACTAAGGGGATTTTGTGTTTCAGTATATCTGCTCTAGAGAGGAAATTAGAATAAAGGGCAAAATTTAGAAATGATGAAGAAAGATTACATTGGGTTATAAAGTATATTGCTGATACCTCAGTGATTTGAGAATATAGGGCTCATATCAATAATTCTTTTGGAGTAATCAAAAACCAGATAGTTAGAACTGACCTCATCGGTGCCCATCTCGAGTATGAGGGTGAAGAAAACCAAAAGCCGAATGTTTAATTCATCTTCAGATTTATGGTTTCTGTTGTTTACACCTGCTAGAAACTTCTGGGTCATATAAAACCAGATATATTATGTCAAATTATATCTGCAAATCTAAATACTATCATTTGTTTCCCGCATTAGTTTCACTGCAATCATTGTGCCTATAGTTGGTTGTAGTTGTGAAATGGCTGCCCAGAAGGTCATGTTGAGGTTTCTCTAAAACTGCTGATCTAGGTTTTTTACTAGTTTTTACTAACCAGTATACCACAATATTACCATCTGACACCTTAGGAATGGAAGAGGACTCACAAGATCTCCTTGGAGCCATATTCGGGACCGGGGCATTCTGTGAAAGCTTTCTTCCAAACTAAAATAACCAAACTTCTAGGAATTTGAAGATTTAGACACGGCTTTTAATGACCTAGCATCACAAGCGGTCAGACCCTGCTGTTTTCCTTCGCTGCCTTGTAGGGCAAGAAAGGTCAGTCTGGATCTGAAGTTGGGTCATGTTTTGGATCCACCTCCACCGTGGGCTGAGGGCATCTGGCTGGGGTCAGAGTAGTGCTCAAGGCGGGGTGGGCTGTGACTTGACAGAGTGGTGGGGCATGTCTCGGTGTGGTCTGAAGGTGGCACTACAAGGCCATATGGGAAACGCACTGCGGTAGCCTGACACTGCATAAATGTTTTCCCTGTGATTTAGGGCGGCATGGCCCAAGTGCCGACGTCGAGTCTGAGGGGAAATGGGGAATAAGGCTTTCTACCGCCCTGCCCTGTTTTTGGTGGGCTGAATGCGGGAAGCAAGCCGGTGTATGAGGAATCTGCCTGCTTCAGCTGCATTTGGAGCAGCGATGAACTTGGTTCCAACAGCCATAGGAAAGATAGGTGATTGACGCTGTCAGAAACCCCTGAGATTCCTGTGACCTCCTTCTACTCAGTGTGTCACTGGCCTGCTGACTTCATGTGAAAATAACCAACATCCTCTGAACACAATGGCCATCATTTGAACGCTGTCATCTTCAGCTTCCACAGAAACTGCCCTCAACCTTGAACATGCTTTCAGTTAACGTACTTGCAGTTATGCCTGGGAATTTAGGGGTTGGATACTTTAAAAATTGTGGGCTAGTTCCTTAGCTGTTAGCCTGAAGTGCTGGGAGCTGCTGAAGAAGGTGACTGCAAAGGTACAGTGGTGCTGTAATCATACTCCTTTACCTTGCCCCACTATGAACTTTTCCAAGAATAAATACAAAGCCTACAAGCTACACTACTGTACTGGCAGCTGGTGATGGCCAGCATCCGACCTGCCATCTTATTTTCCTTTCATCATGCTCTTTTCACCAGCAGCAGGGAGAAGGCTGCTATGCTGTGCAACCTCAGTATTCGTGGGCAATCACCTGAAGCTGTGACTAAGCTCATTTTTGCTATACTGCAGAAGTACAGATTCGCCCTAATGTGGGATTGGGTTCCATCTCTTTTTGTCTAGCAGAACCCCATATAACTTTATGAGGTGTTTTGTCCAGGGAAACACATTGATGCATTTTCACTAGTGAGAGGGTAGACAGAAGCAAAGGATTTAACAAAGAAATGCACACTACAGAAGAAAAGATTTTAAAGGAAATTCGGGACATAGGCTATAGCTTTCAAAAACATTTAGTGATTTAATTTTGCAAGAATCCTGTAAATAGGGTGAAGGGGCTTAAATACTTATTTCAGCTTGTGAAGAGGGCACAGGAAAATGAAGACAATGGAAATTTGGGAGATGCTATAATAATACATTACTCACTGACAGTGGAAGACAGGCACGTTTGTGTGACACTCACTTGTGTTTTATGAAGTTAGCCTGATGGTGTCACCAATTAACTGCTCTATTGGTGAAATACAGAGATAATGGGATGTAATTGGCTGCGCCTGTTCACTTTTAACAGTAGGGAGTGGCTGAGGGGGTTGATATTTTTAAAACCACCTACTTGAACTAGAAGATTTGTTAATAGAATTTTCAGGGACATTCAAGGCCACATGAGCGGTCCCCCCTTTGAGCTCAAAGCAGTTTTTCCTGCCCAATGAAAAGAAAAATTAAAAGATTGCCCATTTGGGGTCCTGTTTCTCAAGCAGAAGCAGATGCAACATAGCAGTTTTGATTCAATTATTTGAAATGCAGAACCAGGAAGCAACTAAGGCTGGCTTTGGACATGGCTGTGAACCTGCATGGTTCACCTGGATGGCTCAGCAAGTAGTGCCTCTGCTTGGGTCAGTGTGTGAGCTGCATACTGCAGGAGAAATTTGTGCCTTGCTGTGGTGGGGAATGCAAGTAACAGTGCACATGCGTGGACCCTCGCCCATGGAAGTACTCCCATGTTCCTTGTTCAGCTGTAGTCTAAACAGACACTGGTCATCTGGTCACCATCTGTATCAGTGCGGAAGGAGCAGCACCTCCTGAGAGGGCTTCAGCCCAGGGATGATCATCATCACCTGCCTGAGGACAGAATGGATCTCTCCACTGGCTTTCTTAGAGAGGGATCCCAAAGTAGACTTTGAAAAATTAACTTTAGATGCCTAAATTGAGGAACTGTCAAACTCCACCTCAAGGAGCACAGCTTCATCCTCCTCTTCTTCAGTCCTTGCTCAGATGGAGGAGGGATGAGGCTGGTGGGGAAAAACACTGAATCCTTCAGCTCTCCCCTGCCTTCCTGCCTCCCTGGAGACCTGCTGCTGCCAGCATGCTCACAGCAGGCTCTGCTTGCAGATTCCTTTGGGAGCAGCCAGGAAGTGCGTACAATTGGCTGATGGTATATTACTTTGCAGCTTCTAGGCCTGCTACTGACAGTTCATCATGGCATTAGAATTGTGATGGGCAACATTTTGCTCAGGTTTGGGAAGTAAAGCCAAATTTTAATATGCTTATTTTCCTCTCTGAACTCTTACATACCTTTAAACATGCAGTCTGCAGTGACATCTTTGCCTCTGAAAACTGCTTTCATTAAATAATCTAAACACACTGTGAAGCCCCTGGAATATGTTTGTTTTGTTGCATGCACAGATGGGATTAGAGTGAGACCTGGTGGGACACAGGCTGGCAGTGCTAAACTGTCCTCACTGGAGACGGCTCCCTGGCCAGCAAGGATACTCTGGTCATGAGGTGCTGTGTTTTTCAGCTGTGGTGGTGTTAAAATAAACTGCAACTGCACGTAATGCCTCCCTAATATTGCTCTCCCTCCTGAACGTGAGGATATTATGCACCAAAGAGGCCAAAGAAGGGTACATTGCACATCTGTTGTGGCTGTAAGGAGAGCTCAGCACCTGGAAGAGGCCTGAGAGAAGAGAAGGCAGCCATGTGTGAGGGGACGTCTCCAGGGCTAAAATCATTCTGTGGCTTTGCATGGAGATGTGATCTCTGCCAAGGTGGTTTGAGAAGTCTGGTCTGCAGTGCATCCTTAAGCCTTTCACTGCTAAATATGTGCTAAATATCTCTGAAGACACAGGAAATTTCTGTCCTAAAAGCTGCAAGATTAACAATTTTCAATTTCCTATCATATAGTAGTGCAGCATCCCACAAAAGAAAATCCCTTAGTCACTGATCAGCTGTTAAGGGGTTGGTCTTTTGGATTACTTTTTTTTTTTTCTTTTAAACACACATAAATTGCACAGCATCTAAGGTCTAAATTTGCTTTTTCTTTTTTTTTAAACACAGTATTTTTGGTATAAAAGCCAAGGAATTCACCTCGTGTTTGCTGGGACAGAGGTGGCTGAACTGCCTGCCCCACGTGGATGAGGCGTGCAGGCTCCCTCCTGGGACAGAGGAACACCAGGCATGTTCAGGAGTGTCCAAAGGAAGAATCTGTGCCTAAATGTAGCCACATCTTGTAGCAAGTGAATCTCAGTTTCCAAAATGCAACTCTGTCTAAGGCCATGACATCATTTTTCATGGCTGTGTGTCCGCCTGGCTCACCTTCACACGTATATAACCTTGTAGCCAGTTTTGCCTTGTAGCTCTTCTTTTCCATAGTATTTTCTGGAAAAGAAAAGTTTGAAAATGCTTGTGATCTACAAAGAAGATTCCTTTTTTTCCTTTTTAAAAAAAAATTACATCATCAAACTGACATGTGGCTTGAGAGCAGCCCTGAGGGACTTGGGGGTGCTGATCAGTGACAAGCTCAACATGAGCCGGCAGTGTGCGCTAGCAGCTCAGAAGGCCAACTGTGTCCTGGGCTGCATCAAGAACAGTGTGGCCAGCAGGTCGAGGGAGGGGATTCTGTCCCTCTACATCTCTCTCATGAGACCCCACCTGGAGCACTGCATCCAGCTCTGGGGTCCCCACTACAGAAAAGATGTAGAGCTGGTGGAGCGAGTCCAGAGGAGGGCCATGAAGATGACCAGAGGGCTGGAGCACCTCTCCTGTGAAGACAGGCTGAGAGAGTTGGGCTTGTTCAGCCTGGAGAAGGCTCCGGGGAGACCTACTTACAGCTTACCAATACTTAAAGGGGTCCTACAGTTTAAGTGGGAGAGGGAGTGTTTATCAGGGAGTGTAGTGATAGGACAAGGGGTAACGGTTTCAAGCTGAAAGAGGGTAAGTTTAGATTAGATTTTAGGAATAAATTCTTGACTGTGAGGGCAGTGAGGCCCTGGCACAGGATGCCCAGAGCAGCTGTGGCTGCCCCCTCCCTGGCAGTGTTCAAGGCCAGGCTGGATGAGGCTTTGGCCAACCTGGGCTAGTGGAGGGTGTCCCTGTCCATGGCAGGGGGGTTTGAATTAGATGGCCTTTGAGGTCCCTTCCAACCCAAAGCATTCTCTGATTCTGTGATTCTGTGATTGAAATGAGTGAGCATGGATTTCTATCCAGCCTACAGTGCTTGTGGCTGGATATTGTTATTGATGGTCTTAACGTGTTTGATGGTCTTATCTAGCTTCTTAGCTGTTGCTGTCACACAAAACGCACACAGGTCTGTTGTCACTACTTAGAGGAGAGGTGGAGGACAAAGGAGGCAGATATGTTTTTTGGCAGATGTTACAGAGCATTTAAGTCTGTCAGAAGACTCCATCTTCACTATGTTTCTCTTTCAAAGCCAGCTGAATGTTCTTGTTCCTTTTAGTCTTTCAGGTGCCTTGTACTTACAGCAATGCCCACAGCTGGGTACATCAGAGGCACCAGGTCTTTGTGATACCACTTGCTTCCCATTACAAGTTCCCCAGAAGGATGAATAACCTTTCTGTGAGGGCAGGTACACTTGGCAGCATCTCCTTCTGTTTCAAAGCACGTGGTGAAGCCTGATTCTCACATATTAAGGCCCCTCTGGGTAAATATCCTTGAAGCAGCTATAGATGAGGGACTCAAAGTCCAAAAATTCAGAGTGTAGCTTTTCTGCAGCTGTGTAGTGACTGGGATCAGGTACGGTGTCTCCCTTCGGTCACAGGCACAGAAATTCAAAGCAGATGCCCATGAAGACATCCCAAAACAGGTACCCAGCCTATGTCTGTCCATATGTCAGGGTGGTGCTGGCAGCAGGTTGGTTGGGTCCTCTTCATAGGCGCTGGTGTTGTGGCAGACATGGTGTTTTGTTCCTGACCTCTGTAACCTGACAAGTGACCTCCTGACAGCATGGTGGCCTCCTCAGACAGCTAGCACACATGCATCTGAATGTCATAGCTTAACCTGAGTGGCAATTAAAACAACCACACAAGTGTTTGCTCACACCCCTCTGTGGGATGGAGGACAAAACTGAAAAGGGTAAAAAAGTAAAACTCATGGATTGAGATAAAGACAGTTTAATAGGACAGAAAAGTAAGAGAATAATAATATAATCATCATTACCAACAACAGTAATAATAATAGAATATACAAAACGAATGATGACCAGCACAATTGCTCACCACCCAGTGCCAATGCTCAGCTAGTTCCTGAGCTGCCCTGCCTCCCAGACAACCTCCCAGTTATATGCTGAGCATGACATCATACAGTACGGAATATCCCTTTGGCCAGTCTGGACCAGGTCCCTTGGCTGTGTCCCCTTACAGGTTCTTGGATGCTCCCCACCTTCTCGTTGGCAGGGCAGTCTGAGAAGCTGAAAAGCCCTTGACTGTTTGGCAACAACTAAAACACCCGTGTGTTATCAGCATTAGTCTCATCCTAAATCCAAAACACAGCACCGCACCAGCTGCTAGGAAGAAAATGAAATCTATCCCTGCTGAAACCAGGACACTGAACAACGTATTTCTCAGTCTTCACCACATCTGATGCCCTCTCCTTGAGCAAAAGAGGAACAAGCTCAGGGGCCATTTGCCAGATATACGGGTTGTCTTTCAGTAGGCAGCTTGGAAGCTCCCACACCTCTTCTTCTTTTAAGGGATGGGGAGTGTGTGCTAGCAAAGCTCTTGGGCTGTTCCATGGAAGGTCATGCAAATGTCAGTCTGTGGCAATAGAAAGAAAATGTTTTTTAAAAAAGGGAAAAAATCATACTGAGCTCAGAGCATAAGTTGAGGTCTTGCTTTGCCAAGTGGATGAAATGTTGCCTGAGAATACAGGATGCTCTTCTGTATAAACAAAAGAACAGAAGACGTTTTCTGTGCTGGAAAGTAAAGTGAGAAAGAAATGGAACTGTTCAAAATCCTAGTAACAGCTGAAAATATCAGATGAAATTGCTTCTCTGCAGGAACAACCCATCATCATGTAATGCTATGCAAGTATGTATTTGCAGGTTTTTGTCAACTCAGCCCTGAACGTTCTGCTCCTGTGTTGATTTTGACATGGTCTAGAGGGGCAGAGTAAATTAAAACAATTCAGTGTAACAGAAGCAGTGTAGGTCACCTTCTTCTGGGAGTCTGGAGAGAGTAATCTTCTGATGCTACTTAGCTAATGGGGTGATGCCCATACTCTGCAGATCACTGACTGTACTTAGAGTTTTGGTTCACGGTTAAGTTTTACTACAGCTGAGACACACGATCCCTCTCTAAGTTCCAGAAATCAGATTTAGGTCTGCATAAGGTCATTAAATATAAAGCCAATGTAAACAGCACAGGACTTAATGGAAATCCTCTAAAAGTATAAATCCAATGGATTTATTTCCTGAAGCAGTAGCAAGAGTTAGTTGTGCAGAGGCTGCTATCGATCCAGCATGCCTAACCCTGTACTTTACGGCATGCCTTTTACAGAGGCGTTTAAGCATCTTGTACATCAAGGAGATTCACACCGATTGAGACAGAAAGAGACTCTTTTCACTCCCTCCTTTGGGGGCTCATGCAAGGTTGTTCTGGATGATCTTCTAGCTGGTTTCTGCTCCATTACATTGAAAAAGATGGTCTGCATCATGTTCTGAGGGTCCATCATATAGTCCCACTCTTGTTTCTCATAGGGAAAAACTCCACCACCCAAGTTCCTTTACACTGTCTTCTCTCAGCCTCCACACGTTTGGGGGCCTTTCCTCTTCACAAGGGCTTGAGCTAGTAGTAACAAACTTGTCACTCCATCTGATACTGTAAAAGGAGATTTTTGGAGATTTTTCTACTGCCTGTCAACACTAAAATTACATTACAAGACTTCTAACAAGATTTAAGCTCCTAGGCCTGGACTTCCAGTTATGTTCTTCTTATAATGGGATCTCTCAGATGGTGCTGATTATCCATACTGATGAGAGAAGGCCCTGGGTCTGAATAAACAGTTTGCAGTTACTTAAAAAATTCCAGACACAAACCAGAAGTCCAGAGGCAGGAGACTGAAGCTTTCTCTGTTGGTGATATTAGCAAAGATAGTGATGGATTATCCTCAGATTACAACCTGGCCAATTAACACATCTTGCCTTTGCCAGCTTCATATCTAACCTGTCACATGAAAGCTATTATAGAAACTCTGGGGTTCTTACAACTGAAATATAGAGATAATTATTGCTATAAGCAAAGCAGTTGTGTACCTGGGTTACCCCAGCACAGCCAGGCAGTAGTGTTGTGCTGGACAGTCTAGAAGTGTCACCCTTAGGAGGGTTTAAAGGAGCCCTCCTCCTAAAAATGCTGTTTACACCCTGCTTTCTCTATTTCACAATCTGCTTTCCTAATTAACTTTTAGTCAAGGCAACTAATATCTTGTTGCTCTACAAATGGCTTCGACAAAATACATATCAACCCTGTATTTTCATTACTTATCAACCCTGTATTTTTATTTTACCTTGTTTTCATGACCAACTCAACCCATTTCCATTTTCTTTCCTAACCAGGAAAAAGGTATTCCTATAACCTTTCTGGGTAACATACTTACATGCCTACAGTGAAATTCACTGATATTAGGTGAACATCTCACCTCTAAATATTCCCAACCTGTATTTCTGCAAAATTAGAGTATGCCCAGCGACCCTCCTGGCTGGGCTGATAATGATTACACACTGATAAGCAACCGTTCTGTGACAGGAGATTTTAATACATCTTCAGTGTTTAACGTTGTTGGTAGCAACAACGTTGGTAATAGTAATCAGATCTGGCTTCTGTTATGTCACTATTAAATTCCATTACTAAAAACATGTCTATTCAATCAATTGTTAACATTGTAAGTTAAATTGTCACCTATGCAGATACACTGAAATTTGAAATGAAAGCTAACAGTAGATGCTGAAGCTTTCTGTTGGCCATTGTTGTATTTTAAACAAATACCCACATGGTAATTATTCTTATACTTCGGTGCTTTTCTTTGCCTTTTTTTTTTTTTTTAGTACATCACACACAGCTGACCAAAATTTTTCTAATTAATTTTTCTGATCATCATTTTTCTCTTAGGCACAGCTTGCCTTTCAGTTGTCACTCCAAACCCAGCTCCAGCATGCCTATAGGCAAAATGAAGTTGTGTAGACAGGATTTTATCTTCCTCCTATTTATATATATATATATATATGTGAGGCATTGAATTCATCCTGTCTTATAGATGTTCATATCAAGATGACCAGAAGTGGCTGGTTAAGCAGAAAACTCAGCATCTCATGAGTCATGCACACATACAGGTAAAAACTCCAGAACCACTCAGACAGGGTCTTCCTGTCCCAACAGCAAGAACCACGTTTGGATAAAGTGTGCAGACAGTTCTTAAACTATGTGCTCCATCACCATGGCAGGTAGTAAAACTGTGTGAGCATAATTATTTGAAAATTATTTAAGTAATGAATTTAGAAACTGATCTTTTATACTTAGGTTGTAAAACTTCAGCATGTTAGCTATTATCAACGAAGTAAATAATTTCTTTCCCTGTCTATTTCTGTTTGGCTGAATAATTATTCTGACCCCCTCTCATCAGTCAGGTGACATGCTATAAACTGAATCCATTACGAGTTTGTCTTTTGTGGCCGATGCATTCTAGACATAGAACTTTGCCTAATAGTTTTAATCTGCATTTTTGGGTGAGGTTCTTCTTAGCCATAAATGTACACATTGGGTTCTGCTATCTAAAAATCTTTAAGAATAAGCAAACTTATAGCTCAAAACTGAGCTAAAGCGAGAATCAGATGTCTTGGTGGTTTTGCCTCAAACCTTTTGTAGGGTTAAAAGGAAACTCGCCCCTCACTGCACCATCCTATTATGAGCATCTTTTCCTGTTTCAGTCCTTTTCAAGTATTTCCTAATGTATAGAATCTTAATACATGTTCTTCATATTTGGCAAAATACAGGAAACCTCCCCCCTGCCCCAGCTCATGCTGTAAAAGTGCATTCCAGATTTGTGAATTTTTTTGCTTCCTTGGTGTCTTTTTTCTTCACAGCAACCATCGAAATGAATAAATTCAGAGAGGCTGCCCACTGCTTGCTTCAAGTAATCATCACGTAAATCCTTTGGGGTTCAACTTGCAAATCCTTAAAACATTCTAAACCAACATCATTATTAAAAGAAAAGAATTTCTTTATTTCATTCCTAACAAACTGTAGAACTGTAGCCTCATTTCACTGCTAAAGAATAATCTTGCAGCAGCAATTCAGTCTTCAAAATTTCCACACCACCAGGCCAAGAGGCTATAAATCATAGCTGGTAGGGGCTGGATGAGACCGCTTCTGGGGAGGCATTCCCCAACTGATACTATTTCAATTAATTAACATTGGAAACATTATCCACAGCATTCATGCTTTTAATAGCCCTAATTGGATACATGTAAGTCTCATGTATTAACAAGTCAGTGAAATTCAATCATTCGTGGACAATTCAGACTTAAAACTACATAAACTGGTAACGTTACAATATCCTTAGCTTTCCAAGTGTTCTCCCACAAAAATGTGTCAAGATAAATATTGCTTTGGCTTCCCCAGTTTAGCAGGTGTGCCCTAGTCAGTTTATAGCAACTGAAATTAATTATCTAATTCTTCCTGGACCAATGCCCCGTGCTTGCAGTCACTGGTTTCCTTGCATTGTTTTAATAATATGATTAATTTGATCCATCCTTCCAAAAAATAAAGCTCATAGAAAACAGGTAATTTAAACTGAGCTTCCAGTGGTTTCAGACATCTGCCCGCTATGGTTGGAATGAGGAATCATCAGCGTCACCTGTAAAGCTCCTTAGATGCTCCTAAAGATGCTCCCAAAATTTAGCTCTGGTGATGCCCTAGCCAGAGACAGAAGCTGCTTTTGAAAGGCAAGGCTTGCCTCTTCTAAGTATCAAACGTACGGATCTCCCCATGTGGATGCACAAAATTACACATGTCTTCTAACCAACACTTCACTTTCAAAGCTGATTGTCAAATATAGGAATGATAAATATATCATCCTTCAAACAAACCCTCTCTAGTGTCCTAGCCCACCGAAAAACCTCTGATGGCATTACGTTTATTAAGAACAAAAATAGTGCTGCGTCTGTCTCTTGTGAAACAGAAGTGCTTTAAACAGGATGTCCCCTCACAAATCCGCTAGCTCAGGCTGCCTGAGAGGTTTGTAGAAACTTTGCAAGTTCACAGCTATTTATTGATTGTACTGCATGAGCTGGATCTCCATGCGCAGAGGGAGAAAAGCTTGAAATCAAATCTACCTCTCACTTCATGTGACTTTACTAATTAAGAGGAAGTCCTGAAATTCCCGGGGGCCTTTCTTCCCCCCCGCCTTTGCGAAAGCACGTTCAGCATACATGTCTGTCACATTCACAGAGCGCCTGCGTTTAGTCAGTGATAGCAATTTCCTAGGGAACCTGCTTTGGCAGGGGGTTGGTCTCCATGATCTCTGGAGGTCCCTTCCAACCTCTACGATTCTGTGAATCTCAGGAGTGGGGCTGTGGGGCAGCGTGTGCAACCTGCTGCTCAAGCGTCCCCCTGCTCCCTGGCTGGCCAGGTGCCGAGCGGCAGCCAGAAAGCAGCCTCAGAAAAAGCAAAGAAGTAGCAGCTGCCACTGCCCAGGAGGAAAAGAAACCCCACAAATAACCCAGCAATTGTCTTGGAGGAGCTAAATTGGGAAGTGTTAATTGGTAAAACAAAAGGCTGTGATTTTCTGGTGGGTTATTTTCTGCCCTGTTGTACGAGGGACCTGTTTCTGACAGAGCCCAGAGGGCACAGCCTTCTGCTTTGGGGACTGAGAGATACCTTTGCTGTCACGTGTGCCTGCAAGAGCTGGGGGACAGCAAGGTTAACTTTGGGATGCTGGTCACTCATGGATGCTGTCAGTGACTTGAATAATCCAGGCAGATAATCGGGACAGAGGGCAGATCATTTATATCAAAGCTGAGAAAGAAGCAGTGTGGCTCTTGGCAGATAACTGCTTTCATAGTCTGGGTTTGGGCTGGACAGGCAGAGGGCAAGCTTTCTGTTTTCTGGTGGAAGCAATGTTTTCTCAGCCATGAGATCTGCAGATCTTGCTGGCATCAGGCCACCAGCACCCCTCAGAAATGTGGATGTTGCCGTAGCAGGACCTTGTGCAGAAGAAAGTACCAAGTGATGTCTTATCTTCTCAGAGGAGAAGGCATCAGTCCTTAGAAGGTATCTTAGTAACAGTCTTGCAAAGATGGTACCTGGAACAACTACAGCTGTTGAGCTGGCACCATGTAGCTGCTCTACCCATTTTTCACCACAGCTGAAGTTCCTGGTCTGTGATAACTTGCTCCTGTGCAAACACAATGATGTTTTATTAAGTTTTTTCCAGTTCCTACTCCGTCTCGTCTGACTTTTCTGTTGTGTGCATTATTATTTCTCATGGAGAGAGAACCAGGCGTCACCATAGCAGCTTGCAGGAAAAGTCATTTGTCTGAGTAAAATCCATTGCTAACCTAAATGCCAGTTACACACTGGGGGAGGAGACGGATACGTTAGGAATGCCATAAATTGTCTATTTCTTCTATCTTGACCCAGCATCTCCTGGGAGGTTCCAGTTATATCAGAGCATAAATTCTTGAGGGGCTTGAGCCACAGGTTTCAGCTTTCTCTCCTTCATGGTAACGAGAGTCAAGATCCTTTCCTGCACTGTTGTTGATTCACTGCACTCTCCTTATGCCTGAGCATCTGGTTTTCCAAGGCTTGCAGCTTCCCTCCTCCTGGAGATGAGTGGAGGAGGCTTGGAAAACGTTACTGTCCCAAAAGTCCTGACAGCACATGAAGATAGACCCAGCCTTGTATTATCCCACCTTTTAGTGATGTAATACAGGGCACAGAGCCAGCTGCAGGAGGAAATGTGCTGTGTGAAGTCACAGAGGTATGAAGCAGCTATGTTTCTTTTCTTTTACTGGGGACCTGGGAAGTCAGAGATGCCGAACAGAGATGAGGCAAAGTCAGAAGATGAGCTCACAGGCACAACTCCTGGAGCAGAGTTTGTGCGGGAGTCTGTTGGTGACCAGTGATAGAACCTGAGGCTGTGACAGGGGAGGTTCAGGTTGGATATTAGGAAGAGGTTCTTTACTGGGAGGGTGGTCAGGCACTGGAACAGGCTCCCCAGGGAAGTGGTCACAGCACTGAGCTTGACTGAGTTCAAGAAGAGTCTGGACGATGCGCTCAGTCCCATGCTCTGACTTGGCTGGCCCTGTGTGGAGCCAGGAGTTGGACTCGATGATCTTTATGGGTCCCTTCCAGCTCAGGATATTCTATGAGTCCTGAGCCCACCTGAAGGTTCTTACCTCAAGCAAGGGCAGCATGGGGCTGCAAAGCATCCCATGGGAGCAACTTTTCCTTGGGGAAGAGAGCAATGCTGAAAGCCAGGAAGGGTGTTCCAAGTGGCGTGATGCCTTGTACTGTGGAGTTCCAGCTGCAACTGGGACCTCAGGGCACTATGGCAGTTGCCAAATAAAAAGTTGGAATAATTTTTTCCATATCCTGTTGGATGTAGTGATTCCTTAGGAAGACTTCACTGTGATGCGAGGAAGAAAAAAGCCAATGCATCGTAGGAGCCCAGGAGAACTCTCTCAGAGAGGTGTGAGTGATGCACTGGCATTTGTGTCCAGCCACTTTCATCCTGGCCAGCATGAAGCCACTGGATCACATCCACACTTGGGTTCACTGGTATGCACCCCACACTTTAGATTCGTGTTGAAAGAAAGAGGGTTTGTCCTCCCATTGCTCCAAAGGGATTTCCTCACATTCTCCAATGGCTCTTACTCATGTTGCTCATAATTAGAACAACCATAGGCTGAAAAAAAAGTCCTTCAGTCACGTAAAAATCCTCCCTCCCCTCTCCCTCTCTCCTCCAGGACTATGCTGGGCCACATATTTGGGTGAACTATATGGGGGGGTTTCTGTGCTTGCTTTCTGACATTCTCTGATTGCAAACCCATGGGTTCATAAAGTGTACTTTCTGAAGGTGAACACATGCTGCTGACACAGTCTTCGCTTTGGCCAGCAGCCCTTTTCCCATGAAAATAGGGAGCTTTCTCTCCGGGAGGTGCCTCCTGAACTTTGTTCAACTACCTTTTCACATGTCAAGAGCAGGAATGTTCACTTCTGGGACGACAAGAATGAACGCTCCTAAAACACACACTAGGGTAGCTACACTGAGCTATGATCTGCATGATGACACACACACTCTTGTGTAACTTAGGGGTAGGATAAATACTTCATTGACCTTTACTCTGATATCTGCTTATTTATCTGCATTAGACAAACAGCCAATGGCTGTATCTCCGCCTCAGCAAACAGCAAGTTCTGTCAGCACTGCAAATACCATTTGTTGCTTTATTTTATGGGAAGGGAGGAAGGAAGTGAAGATGGAAGATTACCTTTTTATTACTGCTTTCAGGGATGCCTCAATGTAATGCCTTCTTTTCTCTGCCCTGGATGTTTGGAGCTTTTATACCCTTGGCCAAATTTTGCCCTCTGGTGAAACTCTGCCCTGTACAAGTCCTTGAGCATGTGGCACATTTTATGAGACCAACAGCAGTCAGCTTTAGGCTTAAAGACAGAAATAGCAGATCCTTATCTGAACTCCTGTGAACTGCTCTGGGGGGAGGAAGGTGCTTTGGTCCTGGTCATAGAAAGACCTTACAACAAGTTTCTAAGTCTGTCGTAGTTCTGGTATAAGAAGAGAGAAGGAGACACCCTTTGACCAGACCTTTGCAAATAGTACCTCCCTTATAATCTAAAAGGCTAGTGCAGTTAGGCCTTTCTTTGATTAGTTCCAGGGAGTGTACAGCAAGCGTGTCTTACACGAGCAGCTTCTCATCTTGACAGCACCAGCCTGGCATGAGAAGGGTGTCTCCTTTTGATTTTCTTGGCTCAGTTATTGTGGTTTATTTCACACTCGGAAGAGCTAGATGCTAGAACTTAGCAGGGGAGAAATTTAATTTCAAGCTTGAATACAAAGTTTGGGATCTGGTTCCAATTTCCAGTTTGCGTTAGCTTGTGCTCAGCACCAGTGATTGAAAGAACCCCTTCTCAGTATTTCCTTAGGATGAATGTGAGACAGAATCCCAAACCCAAATGTCTCCCAAATTTTGAGGTCATTTGTCCTGGCTCCATTTTTTTTTCAGAGCTTTTTCTCTAGGAATACAAAATTTCCCTCCAGCCTGCGTTGTGGAGAAGGTCACACCCAGTTTAGCTTGGTCTCCTAACACACTGGCCTGCCCTGATAGGGTTTCATTTCTCTACTGACTTCTGCAGAGTCCTTTTTCTGATCAGCACTTTGTTTGCATTTTGTGTCTGAGCCAAAGACCACAAGGATGTCTTCGTGGACTTCAGGGACAGCTACGTTAAGCTATGACATGTGTTTCCATGTGCCTTCAATCAGGGGTTTTGGCAAAGTTGGGAAGGGGTTTGGTTCTGTCTTACTGAACAGAAGAAATCCTGGATTCGATGTGAGTTGAATCTTTGCTTCCTTCTTCCCGTGCTGAAATGTTCAGTAACTTATGGACATCTTCCTGAGCAGTGTTAACATTTGATCCTGAAACCTTTGGTGACCTGCTGATTGCTAAGCAGCCACGGGCTAAAAAAGCACCACTTGTCCTGGCCTCACTCCAACAGCTTTAATCTGGAAACTAAAGACATTTGCAAATATTGTACAACAAGAAAGAGAAAGATATTTTTCATAACATTTATGAGATATTGTCCAAAATAAACTGTCTCACACTAAGGAGATGACATATGAAATAGTAAATACACAGCAAAGCTAAATTATTAATTGAGATAGGAAATTGGCTGCTTACCCTTGGGAATGGAAATCTGAATGAACCTAAGGTTTTAAAATGAAATAAGTTGGATGCTTTCAGCCCTCTCCCTGGGGTGTGATAATGTCAGCATCACATCTTGATCTCTTTTGGAAATTAACTCTTTCTCTCTTTCCTTTCTTTCTTTCTTTCTTTCTTTCTTTCTTTCTTTCTTTCTTTCTTTCTTTCTTTCTTTCTTTCTTTCT
>VZTU01032400.1:298546-353690 GCA_013400835.1 Zapornia atra
CTTCCCCTTCCCCACTCCTGCAGCAGATTGTTGGGGTATTGTTGCTGTCAGCTTGTCATTCTGATGGTGTTTCCCAAACTTAAGGTGAGCAGAATCACAATTGGGGAAGCATATACAGAGCACTATACCTGCTTGGTATTCAGTGGCAAGGACAGGTGGCTGCCAAATGGCTGGTGGGCATGGATTTTCAATACCAGTGCAGCCTGCACAGACTTATTTTGCAGTCTGGTCTGTAGGCCCTAGGCCAGTCTGTAGTCCTTAGTTTTCTTGACTGATGCTAAATGCAGTTGTGAACTTTCTCCTGTCACACTGTGCGCGTGTGTGTGCTCGGTGCCTGCCTGTGTGTGCCTGTGCATGAATGCACGTGTGTGCCTGTGTGTATGCTGGTGCTGGGGAGCCTCTGGGGTGCCAGGGCTCACCTTGCCTTGAAGCGGGGTTCGTCACTCTTCTCCCCTCTTCAGAAAAATAGGATGGCACTGTGAGCAGTTGACAGAGAAGTCCTGGTCTCATGTGAGCTTTTTTAATTTTAAAGCTGGCATTAAAATGCAGATTCAAAGGCTACTTGAACTCATCTATATTTATTGTTCTTCCCTCTTTGTCACGGCTTCTACTTTCTCTTCTTCCTGACAACCCAAACAAACGACGTTTCACTCCCTCTCCTCCCACTTCAGCCCTCTGGACCTAATTGCTAACTTTGCTTCCTTCTGATCCTTGTCACCTTCCTCTCCTCCCAGCAAAATTTCTGGCTTATTTAATCCACCTACTACCAGATGTTTCCCCTGTGCAAAAGGAACCTCTTGATACCTGCATGGGAAGTTCGTCTCATTGCAGCAAGGAAACCTGTTTGTTCAGGCAAAGGTATTAACTACACCTACAGGTGCAGCCATATGGTTCCAAGCATGGACATCTGCAAACCATTCTGGAAAGTTAGTTCTTCATTTTGGTTCTGCTTTCTCCAACAATCTACAGTCAAAAAGACAGCAGGGAATGCAATGACCACAAAACAAGTTTATTTCTTGCAGAAATCCCTGAAAGCTGTACAGAGGTCACAAGCAGTCCCAGCGTGGAGGGATGGGAAGGGCAGTTGCATCTGTTACACCTGGAAATTCCACATCTAGCAGGATAATCCAGATTTCTGGGTACTGGAGATGAACAGAATGGCCCAAAGCAGCTGCAACGTGTCAGGATCTGTCCCATAATAGAGGCTGAATGTCAAGAAGGATTAACCATTTAGGCAGATAATGAAAACTGTTACATTTGATAGGGTAATGGGAAATACAAATCACTGCACTACATGACCTAAGGCAGCTACTAACAGATGAGAGTTTGGGAAAGACTTTCTCCATGGGCAGATGGGCAGATTTTTCTTCAGATTTCCATGGCAGAGTCTCAGCTTTAGATCTAAAACACTTATTACTGGAGGATGCAGTTCCCTGAGATTTTAAACTGGTGTAAGACCAGGCTGTGATGGGCTCTCACATTCAACCCTACCTACATTTCCATGCAGGACTCTCCATCAAACTGGGAACAAGGGGGTTTCATCTGTGGGGACCCTCTGAAGGGTGAGTGGAAAATGCAACCCCAGAGCTGAGGCTGTCCCTGGCACCCGTTCTGTAGGAAGCACATAAACATCTCCATAATTTAAGGTGGGTGTTAAACACCTCTCTGTTCAGCACTGAGATGCTGCTTTGCCCTTAATCCACCTCCAGACTGTTGACAAAACGTTCAAGCCTGTTTACATACACTTTGAGCCTGGGCTGGTTGCCCGTCTGGGGCTGCTAGGTATGGGCCAGGGACTGAGTTTTGTTTTAATTAGATCCCTAATCTGCCCACTCTGCCATGTGGTGTGCAGTTCTCCGGTGCCATCTCATGGCTCCTCCAGGTTTTATTTACCAAAACTTGTCCTGTTTCACTCTGGATTCCTCTCCTGTGTCCTACAAGCCCCTTACTGCTTACCTACAGCCGGCTGGCGCCAGGGCACAGCTACTGTTGCCAGGGGCGGGGGACCTAGCCGAGCAGCAACTGGAGTTGTCCCCTTCGAG
This sequence comes from Zapornia atra, assembly GCA_013400835.1. Taxonomy (NCBI): domain Eukaryota; kingdom Metazoa; phylum Chordata; class Aves; order Gruiformes; family Rallidae; genus Zapornia; species Zapornia atra. Next base: position 300,589 of record VZTU01032400.1, read on the forward strand.
ATCTCACAGGAGCTAGAGGAGCACTTCAAGGCTTGGTGCACTCCTTGCACAACATGTTTGAAGGCTCTGTAGGTGCCAGACTGTCTCAAAGAGGTAGAAGAGGGGATCAGGCAGCAAAGAGAGAACTATGCCTCCTAAAGTGTGCATAAACTGATGTAACAGCTAGTGTTAGCAACGTGAAGTTAAACCCACACTAAGGAGGTTTGCTGGACTGAGCACCGTACCGTATATCCATACAGGGGCTGATTCTGCAGCCCCGGTGTGTGGGAATCACACACACACATACAGGTATAAGATGAGCAGATACAGACCCGCTCAGGGATTGCAGGAGAGGATGTGGGGGGAGCTTCAGCCCTTTCCACAGGCCACCTAATTCAGCTCATGCACACATAGCCAAGCACTGCAGCAGGTAGCGCATGACTGCATAGCCATCTCCATCCTTGGGCAGGTCCAGCAGACTTCCCTCGTGCAAAGGAAGCACTTGTATGTCTCACTTTCATTTTTTTGGGTGCCACGGCATACCACATCTAAGTACTCACACTTCTACTTCTTCTGCATTAAAATAGGACAAAAGTGGTACAAACAAGCACAAAAAAGTCAGAGAGTTTATTGCACCACCCAGAGAAGGTAATGGAGAAGATGTTCCTTTCTGTCCCTGGTTTATAAGTTTCTTTCCCTCCCTGACCACCTTGAACCAGCACTAGTGTGATTGTGTTGTGAGCTGGCTCTGAGAGCTCAGCTGGCTGAAACCTAACTGTCCAAAAAACAAGAGGTTAGGTTTTCAGTCAGGATCATGTATGAAGAGAGCACCTCAGGCCCGTGCCCACGTCCTCCTGGGAGGGGAATCTCAACACTGACTTTGTTGGTAGGACATTGCTCCCGTTGCTGCAGTCTGGACGGATCCAGCTCCCACTGGATGCAGATGCCCAAGCTCTGCTCTTCCCAAGGAGTTTGGCTGCTCTGTGCTGAGACAAAGAGTCTCAGTCCCGCTCCTCATCCTGTAACGTAAACACTGTTCAGCATGGGCCAGGCACAGAAAAAAACCCCAGCCCTTTTGCAGGAGTCAGATAAGTGAAGTGTTATGTGCAGAAGCATTCCCATTGCCTGCAAAACCACAGCACTTGTTTTAACTCTCTGCTGCATATTAAACCAAATAATCATGCCAGAAGTCACTTGCTAGTTGCCTCTCTGATATGGAAGAGAGAAACTTCAGTTCTTGCTCAGAAATAGCAGAAAATAGAGCAATAAAGCAAGCCGTGCTGCAGGAGGTGAAAACAGAGCCAGCTGTGGGGGGCAGCTCTCCTTTGGAGTGGCAGCCTTGGCACTCTGGGAATACCCACCCATGTCCTGCTTCCTCCCAAAGCCTTTCTGCAGAGTCATAAAGGAGAAGGAATGATCCTCTGGTGCCTCACACCTTCTCAAGAGATGCCAACGTCTCCAGTGCAATGCAGATACCAATGTGGAATAATAGCTACTGCCAGTCTCTGGTGCTGTAGCTCCTGTTTTCTGGGTGCCTCACCTGCAAAGGGAGAGCACATGTTGGCTCAGGGTTTGTAAAGCGCTATGGACATTATTAATGATTTTCAGTTAAAAAATAGCAACAATAATGTGGACAACAGCGCCTCTGGGAGCGAGGCTGCCGTGCCATATGCTGCCAGGAAACACCAGAGGAATCTTCACCAAGGGCATTGGGAAGGGGGCCTGGACTGTGCCTCCTGGCTGAGCTGACGTGAGGTGGCAGTGTTTCAAAATTCAGCTGCAGCACTCAGGACTGCTTAGGATTTTCACCGGCATCCTCCTACTTGTAAAGATCAGCAATACTCTTCAGAAAGGGGCATCTGCCTCCTCTTTGTTCTAGGGATTATTTAATAAGCCACTTCATAGGAACAGCCTCTAAAACTTACAGGAGCCGATTTTGACTCTTTCTTCGAAATGCTGCTGTCTTGTTTAGAAGCAAGATCCTGGCACATAAACATGTTTGCTACAATTTCAGGTGTAAATTTATAGCAGCCTAGTAATATAAGCTGTTTTAATATAAGAAGTCCTATGCTGTTTCATCTTATGTCAGATTTGGAGGCACTTAAGCTGAGCCAAATAAAGGCACTCTTGTGCTGTTACAATTGCTCAGCTGGGAGGCTGTAGTGCACTAAAGCATCAATATAACAGGCAACTTGTCTTATGCTGACATTTTTCTCCTATCAGCACACAAGCACGTTTGTGGAGCGATGCTGTAACACATTTGTCTTGAGCATCACCGTGAGACAGCACTGCGGCGGGCATCACGGTGGGGGACGCATCAGACATCTCTGGTGCAAAGGGCCACGGCTCTTGGTGGCCCCTAAGGAGCGAGCTGGCTTCTAGGGTGACACGTGGGGCAGCCCTTGCAATTTCGAGGCAGCACCTCTGCCGCTCTTCCCCTTCATTATATAGGAAGGAGATGAGGTGATGGCGGATCGTACCAGCACAGCCTGACATGCCAAGCCCTGCAGCAGGAGCCTGCAGCAGGTGTCGAAGGATCTGTGAAGGCATGAGCCATGTCCCCAGCCCCATGTGTGAGGTGTGAGGCTCGTGCCATGGGCTTCAGCTGCTGGAACTTATGCCTGTGCACAGGGTCCAAAATTGGTCACAACATCTTATAGGGGCATGCTTGAGTCTTACATATGACATAGCACGAAATGAGCAGGAGCTTTTGGTGCTGCAGAGCTGGCCCCCACTTGCAAGTGGTCCTTCATTTTAAAGACTCCAGCATCAGAGAGATTATCACAAATAACTTTTGTTAAAGTAGACATTGCCTGCTGAGGTCAGATTTGCTGAGTCTGGAGAAAGTCTCTGCCAGGCAACTTTAAAAGGAAGAGTTACAAAAAGTCAGGGTACTTTCAGATCTCTTCTACAAAGGTCTAGGACTGCAAATTTGAATCAGATCTTGCTGTCTGAGAAAGCTGGATGGCTTGTAAATCAGTTTCTGTTTACAACTGCCAGTGAGAAAACTGCCCACTCTATTAAAGGTGATGTCATTTCATAGTGCAGTGTCTGTTTTTCCCATGGCAAAGATGGATCTGCCACCCCAGATCAGACTCTCGGCTCATCACATCTTGTTTTCTGCCTCCAGGGATCGACAGTGGATGGTGCTGTAAAAAACAGTGCTTGTCTTCACTGATGGTCCTTTAAAATTCATATACCCAGTGAAATGATGCTACCTGTTTGTCTCACCTCCTGCACATGCTCAGCTAATGCCCCAATGCATTAGGCTTCACTACACCTTTAGTGTTGTGCATCATGTCAGATCTTGCTGACAGTACAAAACATACTGAACGTGTATATATTCCCCTAGAGCTTTACCATCAAAGATTTAAGTGCCTAATTCCCTGTTGCTCCCCAGTGTGCATGCAGGGCTCCCCAGGAAACGGCAGCTAGAAGGTTTTATTAGAAGCCTTTATAAAAATAACTTTGGGCATGATCAGCAAGGGTTTTCTAATAAGCATGTTCAAGAATGGGTAAAAGAAAGAACAACCACATCTGATTTAGTCAATTGATAATCAAAGTATATTTCACACACTTAAAGAAAGCATGGTATTGACACACACACATTTCATGTATATATGTATGTATGTGTCTGTCTGTCTACCTACCTATCTATCAGAAAACAGCATCAGGCACACATGAATAAAGTAACCATACATAGTCTGCCCATCAGCTGCATCCATACGAGCAGTCTGAGGTGGAGGTTTTGGTTGGGTCCAGCAGCGTGCCAGCAGCACCTTCCTGCCTGCCTTTGCCCCACTGGGGATGTGGGGTCACCGGGGAGCCCGAGGTTCCTGAAATCCTAGAGCACTGCTAGATGTTAGGCCGAGCAGCTACATGGTGGTTTTTTTAATATCAAGAATCATCCCTGGAGAATCAAAAGGAAAAGATCTTTTTTTACTTGTTGGCCTTCAGACTTCAGAGACGTTACTGTTACACCCACATACTATCACTGCAAATGGCTGCCTCTGGGCATGCAGGGAGGGCCTGCTTCATGAAGTGCCTTGATGGATATTGTAAAGAATCTGGGAATAAAAGCCACTGGGCATAAGCACAGCCATAACTTCAGTCAGGCCAAACACATGGGAGTTGGGAGTTGATTCTTCAGTGAAGGATGTCCTATGTTCTGGCACTGGAAATGGCCCTTAAATACCTGCAGGCACTGTAAGGCCTCTTTCCACTGCATAAATGAGAATTTGGCTCCTGGGAGCTCTGCCTGGGTAAAAGCATTTGGATTTAGCCTGTGTGTTAATATAAATTTAGGCTCACTGTGGTGCCTCTGTACTGAAAACTAATGCTCTTGCTGGTTCTAGCCCTGACTAGCCACTACCCTGTCCACAAGGCAACTCGCACCTTGTGCTGCACTTGAAAGACACATAGAATAATACCTCAGATAACTTTGAAATAAAGCCCTTTGCCCCAGCACAGGAGCTTGGAGTTGGTAATTGCAGCAGAGAAAACCCAGGCCGCAACAAATTGGAAGACAATATGCAAATGAGAGAATAAGAAAATTGGAAAAAAGGCAATGGAAGTGGCACTCCAAGGCAAAATCCTTTCAACAAGACAGCTGAAATGAATGCTTAGTGTCTTGCGGATGTAGCCGGCTGATAACAACATTCACTGCTGAGAAATGTCATTACTGTGAAAAAGAAATAAAGATTAATACTCAGGAATGAGGAAAAGGCTGGAAGTCCCTGGTGACTGGAAGATGAGGAACAGCATCATTTAGGTTTTGCTCGTTGTTGTTGCCAACTCTCCAGGGAGGCCTGGGGCTGTGCGCTTTGTAAGCTTTATTGGAACTGCGTTGGCATTAATCATGTGCCTGAAGGCAACATGGCATGTTATTTGGCAAACCATGCTATGTGATATAATGGGAGGGAAGCACGTGTTTTGGGTTTTTTTCCTTTAATAATGGTGACTGCACATAGACCTGATTCTGATCTCACACTGGGTTTATGTAGTGATTTCACTGATTTACACTGGCACGTAAAGGAAAGTAAGGCCAAGATGTTAGAGTGGATACATATCTAATCAGCTGTCATTCATCTGAAAGGGTTCTGTGAATGGCATTTGGGTAATACTAATTGCAAACCTGACAAACGGAGAAGAAAACAAAATGAAAAAATAAACCTTCTTTTTCCTAGATGCCTCAAGAAGAGAAACTGGCTTGTACCACACAAGAACAGGGCTTTATTCATTGTTTCCTGTGTTCATGCATTATAATATTGGTTTACACCATTATGGATGGAGATATAGTTCCAAAAGGTCTGTTAGCAAAAAGGAGGTGTAATCAAAGCGCTCATGTGAATACTTCTCCTAGAGTTATGGATCTACCCAAGGTGTGACCTAGGATATGGATGTCCCAGATTATTCCCAGCAGGCAGTTTGGAGGCAGCCATCTTGTTTTCCTGGAGCAGAGGATTTAGCCAAGGAGATATGGGCTTTGTTGGGCCACTCGTTCTCAGTGCCAGAGAACAGTGTTTCATCTTATTTTTTGCTAATCTGGATCTAGCCTGGGTGACCATAACTTAGGGAACTAGTGCTATGTAAACAGGAGTCACAGAGTTTCTTCTGGTGCTGCACTATTGATGCTGTTGCAGAATAAGCTGGGCAGCTCAGGCAGAACGCAGGACAAGATGGTATCTCAGTGCTGTGGAGGCAGGATACAGTGGTACAAGCCCAAAGATGGGGGAAGCCTAATTACCCTGAAAATTTAGATTACTCAAGGCTCGTTAACACTAACTGAGCAATTCACTGGTATAATTTCTTTTCTGGATGACAGTTGTTGGCATCCACCAGCAGTTCAACAGGTAGTGGCTGAAGGGTAAATGGCATTACTACAACTCCTGCTCCCTAACTGTGGAGTCCAGCAGCCAGCCTTGGACTCCACTGCCTTTCGCCATTGCTGGCCATCCACCAGGTGATCAGTCTTGGCATACCTCACTCTGGGGAGGAGCCTAAGCCCTCTGCAGCTGCATTTTGTGCAGGCTCCTGAGTTTTGCAGGTATTCCTCGATTGCTACCTTAGTCCTCGATAGCAGGCATATTTCTAGCTCACAAGGCAAAGTTGTGCCAGTGCTGAGAAGGGAGAGAGCACAGTCTTCTGCTGCTAGTTATAATGTCTGACTGGGTTATGCTGCCTTGTGCCACCAAGGAAAATTAAAGGTTCTTGATGATTAGCCAGGGAAGCTGTCATTGAACCCTGCCCAGAGCACTGGGGGATTGGAATGGGCCCATTTCAGTGTCTCTGAGGACAGCATAATCCCCTTGACATGAAAGACCTAAGTGAAGAGCAAGTTTTGTGCTGGGATGATACAGACCATTTTTTAGCATATCCAAACTTTCAGTGCACTTGGAACCATGATTGCTGTACACTACAGCTGTTTTTTTTTTTGTACTGAGCCTTCTCCCAGCATGCAAATATATCTTCTCATTTTATGTGGCAGCACCGTTATGCTTCTTTCCAGCACCTCTCTTCTACATAAAATTCATGCTGCACTTTGAGGCATGTTTATGTCATTTTTTCAGAAAACTTTAAGGAGTTAAAAGGCACAATGTGGTGATATCTTTCATGTCTTTCCATCAGATGTCTTGGTTACCAAGAATTCAATAGTGCATTAAAAAGATGGCAAACAGAGCACTAGTGTTGGATACCTGGGAGGAATTTGGGTCCCTTGTGGCTTTGCCAGGCTTGGCACACCTCTTCTAGCCTTCCCTCTTTAGAGAAGCACCTTCCCAGGCCATGGGTGCCAGCACAGGTGGCTGGGGGACAGCAGTGGGAGCAATACCAGAGCAGCAAGAGGGCAAACCAGGCTGTCACAGGCCAGCACCAAGGAAATGTCCGCAGGTTGGAGGGGAAGCACAGAAGGCAAAACCTCAGATTGTGTCTAGATGTTCAGAGGGACAATGGGCTGAAGGTTTGGAGTCATCAACAAATTCAAATAGTTTTGCTATTCTGAACCACAGTGACTGAGACCTACAGATTACAGCTCCATCAGTTGCTTCATTCAGACAAAAAGGTGTGTGAATATAGCTTCAGCTTTGCCAGATGAAGGCATTTCCTGGGTTTTACTTTATTTGTTGTGTGTGTTTGGGGGGGGGGAGTGTTGTTTGGTTTTTTTAGCTTTTGGGCTGTATTTTAAAGATTTGCCTCATAAAACATAACCCCACACTTCCTCCCTCAAGAAGTGAAAGCCCTGAGTCTGGTACACTCACAGGACCCCAACTGAAAGGTCTTTAAGGGAAAACATAATAATGTAGGATTGAGAATTAAACTATGAGCACTGAAAATACTGGAACTGACATCTTTAGCTCAATAAATAAGAAACTTCTGATTGTCTCATCAGTAGGGAGCTGGGAGTCAGGAATGCTACAGCCTCCCCACAGCCTCCTCCTGTGAGTCAGAACATCTATCTGCTAGGCACTTCTCAGGAACATTTACGCTGTCAACTCTTTCCAAGGAAGCTGTTAGCATTGATTGTACCTTCCAGTGGTGATAACACAGTGGTGATACTTTTTCTCACACAGAACTTCATTGTGTGCCTCTTTGCTCATGCAGCTTTTCTGCTTAGACACCCTTGTCCGAACAGCAAGCTGCAGACATGACAGAGGACAGCAGCAGACAGAAGTTACTCATATGGTGCCTTCCCCTTTTTTCAGCCCTCTCTGGGCTTATAGTAAACTGAATGAAATGTAATAATCTTAATAAATAAGTCATGCAGGGCAAGATACATGGGGAGCAGAATAAAGGGAAAAAATGCCTTGTCTGCATTTGGCTGGCAAGCTTCAGAGCATGCTGGCCTAGCGTATTTCATCACTGCAGAACCATACAAGCAATGCCTCAACTCTTCCTACTCATGCAGGCTTGTATTTATGGTTGCAAAGGAAATCCTTTCAAGTGCAAACAGTGCATAAACTTGCTGTCTAAGAATCTCTCTCAGAGGTACAAGCTGTCTCTGTACTTGCTGCCAGGGTATTAGCTCTCAATCTTAGCCCTGGCATATAGCGAGGAGTATGGGCATCTCTCGTAAGTGCATGCTAGTTGTACCTCATGATTTTGGTCACCAAGCTCTTTTCAAATGAAACCAAAGTGTCACTTCTATTGGACCTGATAGATCCATAGGCCCTGACTGAGGTAAAAAGCACATGTCTCTCTAGTTTCCCAGCCATGCCTTCATTTATTTTTAGAAGTACTGAGCATCCATAGTGCAGAGGGGCTTCCCTCTGGGGAACAGCAAGGAGGGGGTGGCTGATCAGAAAGCTTTTGCTTCCACGTGATACCAGCTGAGTCTGACATGTGCTGCAGGCCAGGAGACAAGGAGCAGCTGTGCCAAGCCATGCTGCCCTGTTAATGTCACTGTCACTGTCCCAGAGCTCCTGCAAGTGAGCTGCAGAAGGAGCAGCAGGTTCTCAGGACCCTCAGGTGTCCTGGTAGCTTGACGGGTGTGAGTGGCACTCACTGGTAACGTGGTGCATGGGCATCATTTCAGAACAGGGCTTTTACAGAGGGCATTTCTACAGCGTGGCTTTCACCACAGGCAGCGGCCAAGCCTGAAAGCATGATCATGGGAAGTGGATCAATAAGGTCTAAAAGGCAAGAAAACAAAACGTTTAGGACAGGTGATTATCATTCTGCTGATGGGCAATTTCATCAACCAGTGACAGCAAAATACTGCTCCGTGTCAGGGGAGGCTTGGAGAGGGTTATGTTCTTACGGCTTCACAGAAAGCAATAATAATACTCCTGGTCCTTTTCTTCTGAACAGATGTTGTGTGAATCTGATCTAAAACCTGGGTGTTGGGAGCAGCTGCCTTTTGGACTAGACCTAAAACTGCATTCTGCCTTTCTGTATGGCTAAGACTCTCCTATCCCAGAGCAAGTCTAACAACCCTACCTCCTCTTGCCATTCTTGCTGCTGACAGCTCTCCTTGGCTCACCTCGTGGCCATACATTTCCAGGCAGTGCTGTGCTTCAGCTTTCCAGGACAGTCATGCTCCAAGTCCCTTCTAGAGGAGCCAGCCACCCCAAGCCCAAGCTGTGCAGTCCTGGTGCTCCTCTTCCTCATTACGACTGTGTGCAGCTGATGTTAGATTTCAGCCCTGCAGTGGGAGGAACAGCCAGAGGATGTCTGCACCATCACAGACAGCCTTCTCAAAACATGCCTCCCTGTCACTCAGCTGGTGGGCATGGGTGGGACAGTACAGCAAAGCTGACCCAAGAGACCATTTAACAAGGTCTGCTTCTCCTTCTCTGAAAATATACAAGATGCCAACCTTTTCTCTCACCATAGGGGTGGAAAGCCAGCCGAGCTCCACCAGCCACATGTCCAACTCTATGCAGCACAACCTGGGTATTTGCACCTTGGCTTCCAGTGACCCAGCTGGGTACATCTGGTCTGACTGGAAGATGCACTTCTGTTGGCAACCCATGATGAAATGCTTTCATAGCCTCACCATGGCGTGTGTGTTACATGGAGGGAGAACTCCCAAATGCCTCAGATCTGCAGCCCCCAGCTTCTTTTGCCATCGTCTGCTCTCATGTTTTTCTTTTCTCTCTCTAAATGAGGATGTAGCCTTTGAAGCTGGATGTAAAAGAGTTATTTTCATTTGGATCCTATAGGGCTATTCTGTAGGAGGAACAATAAGGCACTGTGCAAAATGTGTAAATAGTTATATCCCTCTGATTTATGCTGAAAACACATGTTTTAGTTATAGCTGCAGGAACTATAAAAGGCAGTTTGAAATACTCTCAGGGCTTCCTTTCCTTCATGAGAAGAAGTGTTTCACAACAAAAATAAAATAGATGCATTTGCTTGTATTTCATTGTGTGTTTTCTAGAGAAGGGAGGAAGGTAGCTTAAGACATTGTGCAAGAGAAAGCAAATGTATGCAGATCTGGTTGTTGCCCAGAATTATATTTTGTACCAGATGGAAGGTTATTTTCTACAGATTTTTTTTTTTTAGTTAAAAGTACTGTACTGTAAGAAACAAAACCCATAAATAATAATAATACAGTCTTTATTTACTTCATTAGAGTCTTTTACTAGTCACTGGCCTTAAACTATTACTTGAGTCTTTATGGAAAAGTCCTACACAACTGTTGACAAATGTCTAGGAACCATTAGAAGTTACTCTAATGCTAATAGGTAATACAAGGTGAGGTGCACCTAGTATCTTGTAAATCATGCTGTCTTCCACTCTGTTATAGAAAGGGGCATCTGCAGTGAACATTTGTCCTTCATTGAAGCTCACAGAAATGTCTGAAGACTGATGGTAGATTGCTGATCACAACTCAGGAGACCTGTTCTTCCCCAAGGTCTTTTTCTCTAGGTTTTCACTGAGTCCTCCTTGTCAGGCTTAAATTTGGCTCATCTGGACTATGGACAGGTTATCTCAAAACAAATCCTTCAGTAATGTTATTAAATAGCCATGGATAAAGGAGTATGAGGCAGCAAGGTAAAATGGGAAGTTAAGGGGAACAGGCATCTGATTCCTCATTTGCCCACAGAGGGAAACCAACTCCATGCTGGTAATGTATTGCAGTGATTTGTTTGCAGAGCTAGTGACTCTGTCACGCTAGAAATAGCACTGAGATGAGGCAGGAGTAATTGATAGTCTCTGTGAATACTGTGTGAGAACCAGGGGTGGGTGCAGCAGCCTCAGTGTAGTAAGGGGAAGGGGGCTGTTGTAGTGCTGTCCCTTTAAGAAGAGGTCCAGAGCATGCACTGTGTGCAGGGTAGGATGAATGCAGGGCAAGGGAGAAAATGAAGTCCCTGCAAAACCATGCGGGGACATGCACTCTTTCTCTGCCTTCATTTCTCCTTCCCTGAAAGAGAAGCAACAGAGGAAATAAAAATGGCTACTTAACTGGCAGAAGGACTTAGCCCTCTGGCACAACAAAGATGGAGGTCAGCATTACCAGAGTGCCGACACAAAGCCAAGTTGTTACTGGCCTTTGGCAATACGATGGTGTGAGGTACAAAGGGCGGCAAGGCAGCCCCACTGGCAAGCCAGGACTTTTCCCTGGGAACTTGCAGGAGGCAAGGCTACCTCTGCTGGGGCTAGGGGCACACCAGTAATCCAGACCCCAGGTCACAAAGGCCTGGAGGAAAATCTTGGAACAGAAGCAGAGAGGAAAGGTTGAATCCTTAAAATGGTCTGGAAAACAGGTGGGTGAGCTAGCGCAGGGGCTGAGTCCCAGCCGGCCCCAGGCTGTGGGTATGGCGGGCAGCACGGGCTATGCTGCTTGCAGGAGGGATCAGAGAAAGGAGGTGGTGAGGAGGAGGTTCAGCAGTGCAGTGGTGGCCAATATCAGCAAGGAAATGTCAGATGTCAACAAGAAACTGAACTACTGAAGAGCCAGGTAAATTTTCCTTTGGGTAACATTTGGGGTGGGCAGCTTTGCAGCTCCAGGCGTGCAACTAGAAAGCGGGGGTCCAGGCAGACCCTGGGCCAACTCCAGTTCCCTGGCTGAGGCTGAAGGCACAGTTCCCTCTGACTTCACTGGCACCCAAGGGTTTACTTCAAAGGAGGAGGAAGCAAAGTGCTTGGCTGAAGAAAGACAGCAGTGCTGGGTGGTGCCGAAGGAGTGCCTCTTGCCCTCCCTGCCGCTCTCCCCTGCCACCCATCCATCGAGTTGGAGCTGCTCCCGGCTGAGTCAGAGCGAGGTGCTCGCTGGTGTCAGGCACTGGGAGTCACTGCTTGATGCATGACTTCAGCCTACTGGGAAGGAGGGGGGGGAGGGGGCAGCGGGGGAGCAAGAGTGAACGCCGCTTGAATACTAAGTCAGAGCAACGAATGTGCATTTGTGCTTAGGCAAAAGCCACAAGCCCCAGAGCCCCTCCAAGGCTTTCGCTTGAGAAAACTACAAGAAAGGATCTGACAAATGCAAACGGCTGCAAGCCTGCCTTAGAATGGCTGCAAGCCTGCCTTAGGATGGCTGCAAGCCTGCCTTAGAATGGCTGCAAGCCTGCCTTAGGATTTGCTGTCATTAGCTCACGTGCAGCCACTTCGTTCTCCTGCACAAATGGCCAGCGGTGTCCTGCCTGCTGCGTGCCACAGGGCAGGTGAAGGATGTGGCTGTGCCATGACCCTGGCTTTTTTTGACGGGGCAGCACAGTATCTCTTCTCACCCATTTACGGGATCGAGGCACTAAATGTCTGGCTTTCCCGCCCAAGTGGCAGAAAAGGCTTTCAGTGTCCACTATTCCTGCCTAAAGAGACAGTATTGCTTTTTCTATATTTAATCTCAGGAAGAAAGGAAACAATTACAAGGTCCAAAGTCTTAAATAACAGCCCATAACTCAGACTGCCTTCTCCGTGATTGCAGCATCATGGCCCTCTAGAAATACCCTCAAGCACCTCATACAACACCGGTCTGGTTAGATGAAAAACAGGGCACCTGTTTAACTTTTACATTTCTCTATACAGTGTTGTTTCTTGCATTTATTTTTTTAAAATCAAAGACCACACACAAGTCTCAGCTGGTTTCTTGAAAAGGCAATGACAACACAGTAAAAGCCAGAAGCAGCCCTTGCCAAGATGCTCTGGTATTAGGAAAAGTTCACTCAATCCGCAGCACCCCTTTAAGGGCAAGAGGCAGGAGGGCACCCTTCATTCTTGAGGGGCTGTAACAGGGGCTAGAAAACAGGCAATAAATGCACTGAGTTACAAATGGGTTTAGTAGAGGAGCTGGTTGAGATCCTGCAGGTGAGCCAGTCAGAAAGAGTCGGTCTGCAGAGTGGGAGCTTTATCAGAGGTAACTCATTAATTGGAGCCTGCAGTTGGCTGGTACTCTGCACACCTTCCAGCAGGAGCAAGTCTGCTGGCTGAGCTGGGGTCTGCTCCTTCACATGCAGACACTCTTCGTGGGGCAACAGAAGGTATTTTTCTCTTTAGAGAAACAGGAGATATTTTTTTCTTGCACCCTGATTACTTTATGCAGTGATTATATTGCATCCCTTTGTACTATTCTGAGCACCGTAATAATTTGGAGCCATACTACTTTGGCCAGAAAATGCTGGATTTTTCCTAATTCCCATGGTATAAATCTTGGAGCCTCCAGTTTACTGTTTATACATCTGACATCTTCAGTACGGAGGTGCATGTGCAAGGATACATATGTGTACATGTGCATCTCTCTCCTCCAACAACTAAGACTTGTAGAACAAGCATGAGCAGCTACTTAATCTAATGCTGTAAGCTTGCTTTCTGTCTCCCTGTTTCTGTAGTAGCACTCTTTATGTACACTACATCCTTGCTCTCAGCCCTTCAAAGCCAGGGAATTGTGTCTCCTCCTATCTTTAAAAAAAATATAGGACCTACAGGACCTACCATGGTTTAGAACCCCATGCCAATAAATAAATCAAATAACAGCTTGCACCAGAGATCTGGGACTCTCCACAGGCGTTTTTATCTCCAAGTGAATGATGTGGTGCAGAAAGCTGCTGAGCTTGCAGCTGCAAAGATTGAAGTCCTTTATTTACCCACTGAACAGACAAAACAAGGGTGACAGCAGAGCAAACTTCCTCATGCTGCCCCATGCAGGCTAGGACAAACCCCTTCCAGCAACAATTCAATCTCCCAGCTCCGTCTTTGGTATCGCGCCAGCTGTGACAGCGGCTCTTTGTGGCAGCAGCTTCTTGTCGCCGAAAACTGGCCACAAAAGAGTCTCTCTCCCAAAGGTCAACAAACAGATGTGCATAAAAAGGAGACGTTGCAAATGTTTGAGTAGTTCCTGATGTTTAATTGTACCCGAGGGTTGCACCCTTGGTGTCAGGCAAGTGTCCCCTTTCCTATAGAAGCACAAGAGGGCCACATGCAGCACCGTGACTGACCGAAACAGAGCAATGTGATTAATGTCAGACTCTGCTTATTGAACATGATGACCGGGATGCAACCACCCGCCCAGTAAGGCCCATGGTCACTGTGGCTGCAGCCTGTCGGGTGAAGACATCACTTGTGGAGACTGCTTGTGTCCTCCTTGTCTTCCCAAGGTGACTGCACCCCATGAGGTCAGGGCCTGGACATGGGGATGCCTATCCTTCTGCCCTGGCCGTGGGCTTCTCTGCCCTGCGGAGTGCAAGGTGCTGTGTCAAATCCTTTTCATAACCTGCAGAGCAGCCTTTACTCTCTGCACTTAGTTTGGCGAGGAGATACCTCCTTTGCCTGTAATGTTTTTGGTGAAGTAACCTTGCTAAATCCAGCAGATACCTGATCCAGCCTTCCAGCTTGGCACAGGGTGTCCTTGTCAAGCTTGGGCAGTGTTACACCTTAATACCTGGAAGCAAAGTGTACATTGGAGTGTTTTGCTACACGGGAGAGACTGCATACAAGTTCTGACCTTGTTGCCAGCCAGCAGAGCAATAAAGTCAAGGCCAGCAAACAGAAAGGAGGCTGAAAGAGGGCAAACTTTTATAGAATAAACGCAATTTGTGGAGAAAAACAGAGTGATTTCTGTAAATTAGATGAAAGGACACACACATATAATGAAAAAGGAAAATAGCTGGAGAGCATTTCTATCCAGAGGGATGAAATTCTCTTTTTTGCCCTCTGGTGATCAATGGTAAAGCCACAGTGTACTTCAGTGGGAACAGTAAAGCATGCCCGAAGACCTTCCCGAGTGAAAACAATAATCTTTAACAATTTGCACTGCAGCAGCAGAGAAGGTCACCCGCTCTCTGCGAAGGCTGGGGGTAATGTGAGGGTAGGTCAGGTACAGGTCATGGATTGCTGTTTAAACACATCCAGGAGCCCCTGTACTCTGCAAAACTAGTGGGGAATAACAGCCAAAATACCATAGTAGTTATTCCAGGTCATAGGCTCTGGTGACTAAGTATGTGTATTATCTTGCTTCTTTGCCAGCTCTGTGGTCTGTCTGTTCACCCCAAAGCCTGATTTTGTGGGGTTAGGAAACATCCCACATTTGAGCATCAGTCAGATTTGGGGGTTGAATTCAGCTTTTTGAACGAGCTTTCTCTCACACATTACTCCTGGTTCTTCTCTTCCCGTTGTTCTAAAATGCCAGAGAAAGCAATAACCAAAGCTAAGTTAACAAAAGGTTAAAATCTACCATTCTTACTGGGTTTGCAACCCTTCTAAGAAGACTCATTGCAATTGTGCAATACCTCTGCTGCACACTAGCACATCTCACAGCTGCACATCATGCTATCTGGCTATGGGGCCATATAGTGGACTCCATCTTCTTGAGCTTAACGAATTTGTTCACAGAAAAAGATAAATCCTATGCAGAATCGCCTCTTTCTGAAATAAAACCCTGTAGAAATTGGGCTATGCATTTCTCCAAAGCTGCTTTTTGGAATGAAATTCCAATATTCATTTTTGCTAGCGAGCAAGGTAAATTTCACCAATTTGACTTCTGATGACAAATCTGATCTTGCAACTTACTACATCTTTCAAAGTGACAGCTTCTCCGTTAACCTAACTCAGTTTTCTGCTATGATTGAGCCTTTTTTCATGTAATTCAGTCATGAGCCTTTTTTAAACAATGGAGCCTGGCGTGCCCTTTCTTTCTTTCTTTCTTTCGAATCCTGTAGGATAAATTGGCTGCCTCAGTGTCCTCATACTCTTTGGACTCATATTCTTAGGACTCAGTGATCTTGAAGGTCTTTTCCAACCATGATGATTCTATGATTCTATGAAGCTGGGGTTATATTTTTCCTTCCCTGCATTTTTAATGCACAGCTTTTGTTGCAAAGTTTTGGTTGTGAAAATTAGATGTCTTTCTTTAAGTAAGAATAGGCAAAGAGAGGGTAGGACAATCATACCAGGGCTTTTCTACACTTTGCCAGCCAGGCGAGGCTAAGCCCTGCCAGACCGATGGTTCCCAGCCATGGGGCTCTGACCCCCTGGCTGGGGCTGATCCTACTGAGCAATTGCAATCAGCCTGGTGCTCCTCCCTGATGGCTCCCAGGCCCACGCTGTCCTTACAGAGCAGCCTCAGACCAGCACACATTGAGGTTATTTGGGGAATTATCTTTGTTTATTTATTAAAAAAAAAAAAAAAAGCACTGAAATTAGAACGAAATCCTTTAAGACATACAGAATGACCAAACTTTGACTTAAGATAAGTTTATTCTTAAACAGCTATTCAATCCCAGTGATCTGAAATGCTATGGCTTACAACACTCAAGCCATGGAAATTTCTATTTGGTTAGTAGCCCAGATCAAAGAATTCTCTAGTAAACCCCTCCCCACTTCCTTAGTGAGGACAATTTTGTTTCTAGTGAAATAATTAAAGGTGCTTTTTTGGTTGTTTCATAACCAACAGCGTGATAACAAAGTACTGTGCCTGTGCTAGACAGTTTCAAAGGATGGTGCTGCAAGGACAGGCAAGCTGGGCTGGCTCCGTGCTCCTGGATGGAACTGAACAAGCTCAACAGAGAGCGTCTGGCAAGTTTGTTTTCAAGTCTAATGATAAACAAGCATCTCCAACTGCAAATCCTACTAGCCTCTGAACACAGGGACAGAGGCGGGGAAGAATATAGCACCTTTTCCATTTCAGGGACTACTGGAAAAAGAAGAAATGTAAGGACTGGTAAAGTCAATGTGCATGTGTGTAACATGCTTTTCTTTTCACTGTCAGTCTACATGAAGGGATGCTTCAGGCCCCAAACCCTCTTCGGGCCCAATTAGGCAGCGGTAATTTACTTGCTGCCACTGCTGTCACTTTCATTTTGATGCTCTTGTAAATAAATTCCTTGAAAAAAGGGCAGTGATTATTTATCCAACCCTGAAATTTTTAGAGCTCTTAATGTCAAACTCTGACCTGACTTGGCACTCCACATAGTTATACACTAAAATAAAGTGCACATATGTAGTATTAAAAACACTTATCAGAGGAGGGGTCTGGGCACCATGCTGGATCCTGAACTGTGACAAGAGGGGGTGCCTTCCCCTGGACCTGACCTATCCATCATTCCTGCTCAATGCTGTAAGAGGGCACTGGCCAGAAGATGCAGTAAATGTGGGGAGAAAAAGTCCTTCCTGCCCCTGCATTTGCTGAACATGTTTGCTACGGCCAACTCCTGTGGGTACTGAAGAGGACAGCAGCCCGTGACTTTGGCATTTGCTTGAGGACAGCAGCCTGTGACTTTGGCATTTGCTTTTCAGAAGGGGAATTTAAAATGCCTGCTATTTCCATTAATTTATTGGTGCCAGTTTTCAAAACTGAGTGCCCTCATGAGACAGCTAGGACCATGTTTTGAGTACAGCCTAGGTTGACCATTTGTATTATGATTGCTCTTATTTACTGATATGTGCCCCCATCACAGCACATCCAGGTGCCTCACAGCTGTGACAGCATGTTCTTCCTGAAAGCACCCAATGGAATAAAATCATCTTCATTTCCCAAGGAGGTATTGGGATGAAGCAATTCTGGACACACCACAGCTGACAACTATGGGATGCTCGTAACACACTTCCCTATCCCTGTGGCTGCATGCACCACTGTGTAGGCTCTCTGACATGAGATGCTGTAGCTGGTGTCCCTGGCCATGCCAGCTCTCATATGCATGCTCCTGCTGTGTCCACATACCTGTGCAGCAAGGTTACCTGTGCTGGGGGGGATGACGACCAGAAGGCTCCTATGCCAATTCCTCAACAAGATGCCAACTATGGTGTTGCCTTTCTGCTCCCAAGCCCTGCCTCTGGACACTAATGTTCCCTGAATCCTTAAGCTCTACATACAAAACGATGTGCTATCTATGTACCACCAACAGACAGGTTGATAAAACAGTGGATGAACTGCATTAGCAGTAACACATCATATACAAAGGGCAAAACGAGAAACCTGTCAGACATGAAAGGAAATACTTCCCGTGTGTCTTTTATTAACTGAAAGTGCCAACAAGCTTTTAAACAGAGTGACCTCGCTCTGATGCCTTTGCCACAGCCTTTCATGCTGGCTGACATTGTCCTGGAGACATCCTTTAGGTGTCTAGTCATACCGTAGGGATGCTGGAATTAGGTTATTCAGGATGTTCCCAATTATCTCCATTACTCTTTTTCTCTACCATTAGGGCAGCTCTGGGACCTCTACAAAAATAGAACGAGGAAAAAAAAATAATTGGGAGCAAATTAACCACAGAAGATGCAGTTTTGTCCTTCAAGATGACCAATTAGAGGTTTCTGTTTTATCAATGCATTTTGATTTGCTTGCATATCTGTCCCATTTATCTTGACCAGCTATCTAAATAAAAGATGCAGACAACAAACTGTCTAGGAAGGCTTTTTTCTTTGAGGTACACAATGCCTTCTAGGCTGCTTTGGCTACTTTTCTCATTTGATACACATCTCATTACTGGAGATGACCTTCTCCCTGTGCTGCAGAGGGGTTTCAAATCTAGGCCTGGAAGTAGGATCCCTCTCTATTATGAATGTTCACGGAAATGTCACCATGTAAATTTTGTAAAGTTTGGGAATTTATGAAAGGTTTGTCTTTGCCTTTCTGGGATTGGGCAGTGCATATGGTTTATGTCAGCATTTGTAAGGTTATCACAAAGGTTATCTTGGCTAAATTATAGCCCTTTGTTTATCCACGTGGTTGGGTATGGTGCAAACAGCTGCACTGTCAGGAAAATCTTCCTGCTGCCCTCAACCCTGACCTGGAGGTACCAGACTCTGAGAGGTTACATGGCTCCATATGAGAGTAGCTTTGAAGGGGCTGTGAATTAAAGCTGACACTTTACCTGAAATACCTGCCCCCAAATTAGCTGTGAAAAATCAGGTAGCCAACAGAAGATGCCAGTACATCTTTGTCAGCTCACTGAGGTCAGCGAAGCTTCTTCTTGCCCTAGGAACTCATGCATAACCTGGCCTAAAGATAAGAAAAACTGCAGTTGAAAGGGAGTAACTGGAAGTACTCCGGAAGGTTTGGGAGAATAAAAGCCGTTCTGCATCTTATGGACATGATCCGTGACCCTTGACAGTTAGGGACTGCACACTGCTCCAGCAGCCCTAAAATCACACCGCAGTGGTCTTTTATTCTGTTGCCACAGAATATGTGCCATCCTTCCCCTTCTCCATCCACAGGTGAGTGTAAAATAGGAAAGTCCACGCTTGCAAATAACCACATTTCTTCCCATGCATTCTGTCAAAGACGGGGGGGACTCCTGATCCACCCGAAGCAGAATTCCGTTTTGTCCTCCCTTCTTCTCAAATTGTCCTAAGCTCATCTGCCAGATAAATTATCAGCTCCCCTCTGCCTGACCCACTACGTATCACCCTGCATTTTGCAGGGAAAATTCAGTTTCTGAGTCTGACTCAGACTCCCTCTTCCGCGCTGTTCATGAGGCTTTGTTCTGAACCTGTCTGTGCCAGTGTGTGCCCCAAGCATAGAATCACTGAAGTCAAGTGGTGCTAATCTGCTGCACATCCCGACACTGGCTTGACGCGTACGCGCACGTGCGCCCGTCCGTCCGTATGCCTGAGCACGTGCAGTATGCGTGTAATCTAGCCAAAAAGAGGATCTAATTAGAGCTAACCAAATACTGGAAGCGATTTCTCTTTGAATAAATTATTCAATGCATTTTGTCTTTGTTCACTTCATAAATTATTCAACAAATAGTATTTGAATGGCGCGAGAGCTGGTGGGCTACTGCAGAAATGATTAGTCAAATAGCATATCCAGTAAAGAAGGTCAACATTCGCTAAATAATGTATTTGGCAAATAATATTCATCCTAGTTCTAATTGATCCAATGAGAAATGCAGACAGCACATGGCACTCAGAGATGGCTTGGCAAGTGCTAGGGGCGCTGGTCCTTTCTGCTCTTCCTCCTTCTCCCCCCATACAAATAACTGTAGAGTTTCCTGTTGGCATTGACGTGTGTGACCCAGATGGGCACACATCTCACGTACCTGTGTTGCTGACACGTCCTACACACACATGTACATTCCCTTCCAAGCCACAGGCAAGGTGACAGCCTCTGGACGAGCATCCCACAGCTAGAGGCAGATATCTGGACCTTGGCATGCTGTAGTGGGCTGCCAAAACGAGCCCATTGTCTTGTAAGCTTGGAGACGCCTTGCTTTTGTGCATGTGGGTCAGGCGTATGGGCGGAAGCCCTACCAGCACAGAAGGCTGGCACTTTTCCTGCTACTTTGTCCTCAGATTGTGTGGTGGCAAGGCCCTTTGTCTTGAACCAGCATAAAAAGAAGAAAAAACAAACACACGCACCCCACCCCCCCACATACACCCCACCTTGTTGACTAGACAGGCAAGTTGTTGGCATACACATAATTTATTGGGAAAGGAGGATAATCTTATTTGCTGCAGGAGCTGATTTCAGCGACGCGAATTAATACAGTTTTTGTAGTAATTTTATGCCAGACATTATGGAGACATGCACATCTTTGTTAAATTTTAAGTTTGATCATTTTTTCCCCTTTCACCATCCTCACTTCTTCCTTTTTATGAAAATAAACCCCAAACAAATCCAAACTCCTCCTTTCCACATGACATTTCTTTCTGTGCAGCCTTTCATCAGAAAAGAACTGTTTTTCTTGGAAATGTCGAGCTAAGCCTTTGAAAAAACTAGATGTCATCATGTGAAATGTCTTCCTTCTTTTTCAAAGCCAAACCTCAAGGATATCTTGTTTAGAAAACATCACATCTGCTTTATTTAACAATATCCAGGACCATACAATTCAAATTAGATTTTGATTGTATTTTGATGGTGCTATTATTAATAGAAAAATATAAGTAATCTTAAAGATAAATGCAGAGTGCCAGGCACTTTGGATAGCCGCTTATTTCTGAAACGAGTCAACTGGCTGAGACCCACTCAGGTTCTAAGCTCAGGTTCTACTCATTGTGCCTTCCCATGCCAGGATGTGTCCCATTCTCTCTAACCATTGCACATATATTTATGTGCATTTAGCATATGCTTATATAGGCCTGACAGATCAGTAGCCTGCCAATGTTTGAAATTCTTTTGACTTTATTTATAAGGAAGGTTAAGAGTGGGAATTTTCAAGGCTAGGCCCTTTCTGTGTTTACTGCTGTAGAAGGAGGGACATGAATGGTAGGCAGATGCTTAAGTGGAAAAGTCAACTGAATAAAACCAGAACACTAATTTCTCAGTTGGTAAAGAGGATTTGCTGGATTTTTCTATCTCCATCTGCAAGCAAAGCGTTGTACCCTCATAGTAACTCCAGTTTGACTTGAGCGTCCTCAGCAGTATGAGCCAGGCTGGATTTTGCTATCCCAATGGCAAGGACTGTGGCCACTGATGCCATCCATCGTTGCTATCTGACCATAAACCAGATTGCTTTCGGTCTGAAGTCACTGCAGTTACTCATGACGAAAGCGAGCTGAAACGTAGTGTTGTGGCTAAAATTAGGTTGCAATCAATTTTATGCAGCATTAATCACTCTTGTTAATAAGCCCCTCCAGCCACGTTTAAATCAAGCTGTAAGACCTGAACCAGTGCAACAAAAGGCTCCATAAAATCAGTCTGAGTTATACCCCCCATAGTAACTAATTTCGTTAATTAATTCGAAGCCTGATTAAACAAAATTATGCTGAAACAGAATCAGCTCTGTTAGTCTTCAGAAATGCTTTTATAATAAGGAACAAATAATTTACTACTGTGGAAATTCGGGTATTGTACGTGCATTTTGGTTTTGTTTTGGGTGTTTGGGTTTTTTTTAAATTTAATCTAAAATTTTCCTGTTTCATTTCTGATTTTATAACAAAGCCTGTGGCCCCTGGGCTTGCCCAACACATGTTGTGGTAATGCTTGGTTTATTCCTGAAATAGCATGTAGCTGCCCTGGCCTTTCCTTACAGGAGTGACTAAACAGAAATCGCTGCAAATGGGGAGCACCAGAGATGACCCTCAAGCCTGAAATTCCCCGCAGTTTCGGAAAGCTTGGCTATCGAGGCTTGGTCATCCATGCTAAGAATAAATACCCTCATCTATCAGGGATCAACAGAACCATTTTTAACTCGCTCCAGTGGAAATGAAGAAATGTTGTTTATCTGTTGCCAAGGTGGTGTCTGCGATGCTCTCTGCAGGCTACTGTAGCTCTGCATTGCTTGCCCTTGAAATTTAGAGAGGCCTCACCAATGCGGTCCACGTGGGAAACCAGGCGCCAGACAGGCCCCTCAGCTGGGACTGAGCCAGAACCTGAGGGAGCAGGGCAGCCTCGTGGCAGGGACACCAAGCTCCAGCCTGACCTGTGCTGCCGCTGCCAGTTACAGGCCAGAAGAATAAAACTCATGCAGCTGCAGAAAGGAGAGCGAGCAGGCATGCTGTTAGGGTATTGCAGGCCTGCAGGGCAACTGCAGGGGAGCCCTGGTGCAGGTTGCAGCAGAACCTCCCAGGGACCCCACCATCCTACCTGCAAGGAAGCAGTGCACCTCCTGGGAGGGCTGCCAGGACATTGATTACTGTAATCAACCATTATTAGTTAAAAATACAATCATCTCCCAGGCAGGTTATATGGCCCTACACTGCCCAGGACCCCATCTCACCCCCAGGGCCCTTAGCCCCTATCCCAGCAATGTTGTAGCAGGGCTGGTCTCCAGCTCCCCTCAGCCCTGCCCAGACATGGGCCTTGGGGCATCTCCAGGAAAGTGGCAAATGCCCAGGGTGTCCCCAGCTGCCCTGCTCCTGGCCAGACCCTGTCCCAAAGGATCCCCAGGAGAGCTCCCTGGCCCTGTGGGGCCCTGGCAGCCCTATGGCAAAAAACACCCCCTCTTTGAGGATCACCCTATGGCACAGGTCTGCCATTGACAGGCTTATTTTACTAAGTGAGCAGGTTTTGTACCCTTTGGCGAGGGTGGCAAGTTTGTTTTGGCCCACAGGTAATTGGGCATTAGCACAGGGTGCAACCAAAAATGGCAGACCTGCGTCTTCAAATAGACTTAACTATTTTGGAAAGTTGAAGTTCAGCTGAGGAAAAATGAAAATACTGAGGAAAAATGAAAATACTGAGCTGCAATGTAAAATTATTCAACATTAAACTATTACAAAATAGTAAACAGTATTGCAACTAAATAACAAAAACCCCAGAATATTGGTAATCAGTCACTGATGCAGCTTATATCCTCCATAGTCCTGTAAGCAGAGTGAGTGTTCTTTTCAGTCCTGACTCCCTGTGTCCGAAAAAGTTCACATTTTAAAACCCAGAACATGTTAATGACCTCAAATGCTGGATGAGAATCGCAGTGAACGTAATACATAGAAGTATTTTCTTCTCCCAGGTGCATAAGAAGTGGAGAAAAGGGAGAGACTGCAAGAAATAGTAACTGAGAGGCATGAAATGTAGGAAACTACTCAGGGACGCTAAAGATAGCAGGAAAAAAAGAGAATTAAACCCAAAACATTTTGTGCTTAGAGAAAGAAGAGAGCCTCTGGGATACATGATTAGGTGAGGATGAGGAAATTGTCAGTGATGGGAAAAGGCGGATGCATTGGAATATTTCTGTTTTGCAGTTAGAAACAAATAATTTATATTCTCATTTTAAATGAGGACAGAAAATACTTTCCATTAGTAAGCAGAGTGACTGTTGAGAAACCTTTAAGAAAGAGAGAAATATCTATATCCATATCTCCAGAGAAGTTATGGTCCATGGCTGTGAAGGACCTGCCTGCAGGGATCACGAGCCCACTGGTAGTTCTGCCAAGCAGTTCCAGGATGCTGAAAGTCTCCCAGGAAACTGGCCAAAGGCTAATTTTATGCCAGTAATTCCAGAAGGGCAGCAGGTGAGTTGGGTTTCTCTGTGCCAGTGAGCCTGAACTCAGTCTGGAGTGAAAGAATGGAAAAGCTCTAACATGATTCAGTTGATGAGGATTAGAGGAAGGAGGGGAGTGTAATTCGTATCTCTCAACATGAAGAAAACCCAAACCAAAAAGTGTACACTTTTGGTACCTGTGCTTTAAAATTCATGTTGAAAAAAAGTGGTGTGGAGAAAGTAGTTACAAAATGATTCATAGGCCTGAAGATATGCCTTGTAGGGAGAAACTCAGAGGTTAGCTTGTCAGACAGGAGATGGAATAGTGCCTGAATTAAAATTTATAAGTAACTTCACAGGGATAAAATGGCAGACCCTAAAGGGTTACTCATCCTGGCAAAACAAGACAAAATGAGAAACAATGGCTGTGAATCAAAGCCAAATCAATGCACCTGACAGAAGGCTCACATTTTTAACAGAGAAGATGATTAATGAATGTGATGGATTCTCCATGTTTTGATGGCTTTAGATCAAGACTGAACTGCCTTTTGAATACACAGGCTCTTGGGTTCAGTGCAGGGAAAAGTGGTTAAAATTAAATGACCTGTGATATATATGCAAGCTGTCAGACTGAACAGTTTGGCTTTAAATTATAGGCAATGCAAGCCTGAAAGATAAATCTGGTCCTGTGTTGTTTTTGTAGGTAAGTACTTTAATATTTTTCTTTTTTATTTTCTGCAAAAATTAGGATTGCAGGGGTATGCAGTGTTACCCGCTGGGTGGGTCACCCACTGGGGGCAGGAAGGTGTGCGGAGGTGGCTCTCTCATGGTGTGACCCATCACACATGCCACCTGGGCGCAGGAGGGTGGATCTCTGCAGGCACAGGAGGCCTGACACTGCATATTTTGCAGTGTTTATATGCACACAGAAGCTCCTTGCCTAATAAGCTGCCTCTGGGGAACAATTAATTGACAAAATACTGAATCCACCTTGTAATTCCTCTGAGTCTCTTGGGAAAGAAGGGCAGCTAGGGAGAGGTTTCAGTTGGATTAAGCTGTCACAGGAGCCTCTTACCCCCCGGTAACTTACCCATTGCAACCTCTTGTCCTGATAAAAAATGTTTTGAAGACCCTTGAAGTTGCACCGCGGTAAAAGAATCTGCCCCTATTTCAAGCCAGAAGCATCTCAGAGCCTTTGATAGTGTGGAGATCCATTAGGCATTTCTGTTGTTGATAGAAGAAGAGGAAGCAGAGGGAAGACTTACACCCATGGATGTACCCTGTACCTGGCAGAGGGAAGGCAGATGATGCTAGAGGACAGCACAGCCTCAACAGGCCAGGTTCTGACTCAGGCATTTTGCAGTCTGAATGATCCTGCTGATTTGAGTGGAGCTGTAGGAGGCACGGTATGTAAATGTGGGCCCTTGGATATCGCAGTCACTCAGGCGTGCAGGTTGAGTAAGGTGTTCGGTATCCTGGTGTTACAACAGATAGCATGTTGTCACGGTTTGTCTGCTCCCACTGGAGAGATGGAAAAGAAATGCTTTAATGGCCTTTTCAGATAATCCGAGCTGCCAAAAAAAAAAACCAACCCAAAAAAGAAGAAAAAAAAAGAAAGTTTCACTGCAAACGCATATGTTTTCTGTCGCACAGCTCTGTGAAATACTTTGCATGGTAAAAAAGTGCCTGAGAGGGAAGATTATGTGAAATGAGTATTTGAGCAGAGGTGACTAATCCCTTCAATTGTCAGTTGATAGGAGAGGTTAACTGCAAAAAGGTTTGATGTATGTAAAGCAAAGTGTTCTGTCCTTTGCAATTTGCTCTTGTTATTGCAGTTAAAGTAGTACAATTTTTTCCATTATAATCCTGTGCTCTGTTGTTTGCTCATGTGTGAGAAATTTTCCTCAGTCTGAATTCCCTGCCTTTCTGAATCTCCTTAATATCACTTTACAAATCACATTCAGGGCTTCTTTTGGGTACAGTTTGAAAAATACTATTTTTACTACTCCACTAGATACTGTACAAATATATATTGAACTGGTAGGAATATTCTTATGACGTTTTCTCAGTCATTCCAGCTACAATGCAAGAAGCAGCTTTTATGGAAAGAAATAACCCTCTCACAGGCTATTTTTCTTATTTTTCCCCGCCGCTCCACTCTGTTTTGTACTTCTTGCAGCCATTTACACCTGATGGAAGAGAAAGTGAAGTAAGTGTAAAATGCCACCCACTTTGCACAGATGGAATTCACTGCAAAACAGAGAAGGCGGTGAAGGAATCAGGCCACAGGGAGGGAGGTATCGCCCATGTACAGTTAGCTTACAGAGCTGCACACCAAGATGTACAGATGTGAAAGTGCTAGCAAAGGCTTGTGGATGAACAGCCATTGAGCTCATGCAATTACAATCTGTCCTGTTTCACCTCTGTGGTACCATTTTTTATGAGTTTCATAACCTCTCATCCTGGAAGTTACAACTATGATTTTATTATTTATTAACAATGATATTATTCTTTTTCCTAGCAGTTTTTCTTCTGAGCATGAAAATTATGTTTCAACTTTCAGATACTGTGTCCTGGAAAGTTCCTTGGTCTTGATCCAAAGATGCAAAGTGGTCAACCCATGATGCTTACTGGCAACATAATCAGTGACTCGTCATCCTTGTTCTCAAGCTTGAAATCTTTTACTTCGCAATGTGATCTTTGCAGCTTCACGAATTCCAGCATCAGATTTTGTCAGGTTTTTGTTGGCTTCATTTAAGAATTATCCCCACTGCAATCTGAGGCATTACTGTAGTCTAAACCTAGTGTAATTCAGTAGTGAATCATGCATGTGAAGCAAGAAAGGATGTGTCTATCACACTGATACTGTTTTCCTCTGTCGTTCATGTGCCACTTTACTGTTCCCTTCACATCTTGTTTAGATGTCGCCATGTTTTTACAGCACCACACTATTAATGCTGGAGGGAAGAATAAGATAGTGCACCCATTTTATAACTTGCTTAATTCCTCATTGAAGAGCTTGACATAATTGGGAATGACTGCAGATCTGTTGTTATAATTAGAATTTGGTCTTTAGCCCTAGGCTTTTCCCCTTCAGGGGGGCTGATTGGAGGCCTGGGAGGCCTCACATCTCAGCATGCTATTTCCTGAAGCCTCTTTCATCCCTGCTGCTAAGTGTATACTGAGTGACTTGGAGGGTAAAGAATGAAGCTGTACAGACTCTGCAGAAGCAAAGCAAGGAAGTGATTTGTGCTGAGGTAGAGACAGACCAAACCATGTTTTTCACAGGCAGAGTAGGAGCCAGGATTTTCTGTCACAAAGCAGTGCTAGTATCTTCTCCTGAACATTGTGGTAAACCTCTGCTTAAGACCTACTGGGCAAATATGACAAGAACAAGAGAGGGAAGCAAAGAAAACAGAAAACATTAAAAGGAAGATACAGCCTTCTGGTGTCTGCTGGGAGGAGAGCTTTCTGTGTGTGCAAAGGATTTCTCAGACTCATTTTTTGAGGGCTGGACAGAGCAAATCCACCTAGGCCAGAGTGCTGCCAGAATTATCACCAGCACGTCAGGGTCAGCTGCACCTGGCTGCAGGACAGAGGCTGGGAGGAGAAGGCTGAAGCATAGCCATGCTATTGTCTCCTTAGGCACGTAAGCAGGAGCATCACCACTGCGAGCTGCCTGAATAGTCCTCTCTTATAAGAACAGGGCTTTTTGCACCACAGCTGAACTTGAGAAACTGTCTTTTTATAGGGTCTTGTTTTGGGCTGGGAGACACTGAGACGAATTCTCAGCTGCTGTAAATTAGCACCGCTGCACGGTCTTCCCTTACACCAGCTGGGGGCTAGGCCCTTATCGGAGTTTATTTACAGAAATGGGCACAATCTTTGAGAGCAGCCACACTGCTAGAATAGGCAGTGGAGTGACAAAAGATGTGGCTGGAAATGTGTTATGGTCTCTCTTCTCTGTTGAAGTACACACAGATAATGCAGGTATCTATCAGTTGCTTCAGAATTCTCAGGTACCTGAGCAACACTGTGGTCAGAAACACACAGCTGCGAAAAACCTTTTGTTGGACCTCAGTGGATCCAAATGCTATTATCTGTGTGTGCAATAAGCTCCCAACACTGTGGCAGGCATGCTTATGTGCTTGCAACACAGGCTTATGCACGTGTACATCCAGTTTCATATACCCACACAACCTGGATCTGGAAAACCTCTCAGCTTCATAGAAGTATAGTTCCACTGAAATTAGAGAGCAGAAGCATTTATAATGGACTCTCTAGAATGTCTTGATACTGAACAAAACTTCTTCAGGTTCTTCAAAACATTTTCTGGCTGAATAAATCATCTCTTCTCTGCTCCTCTCCTTTCCCTTTTGCACAAAGACATGCATAACCTCTTGGCTACTTTGCTATAAAAATCCCGCCACCCCTCCCCAGGAAGTTTAGAGTCTGCAGAGTTGGAATGTGCCTTATTGATCTGTCAGGCTGTTCTATCTAGCCATTAGATTCACACATATTCTTCTGAGATTAGCTAAATTGCTCTGCAAACTGTTAATAGGCAATTTCACAGACCCAGCTGTCCAAAGATAACAAGAAAAGTTCAGAAAACAGTTTAGGTAACTGATCCGTGGCTGCTGAGGCCTTGTAAAGTTTTCAAAGTAGGTTGTGAGTGAATGGGATTGGTGAGGAGCAGATGCAGCCCAGATCTCTCAGGATACTGTCCTTACACTTACCCTGTTGATTATGTGTCACACATATATGTGTCATAAACCTGATATTATTTGCTTGACCTTTGTCCTTTGGCCAAAGGCAGGGGGTAAGTCCGGCAGGAACTGTCCTGTACCTCCATATGAAATTGCTGAATAACGATGCGTGAGGAACTGCAGAGCTGAGCAAAATAACTTCACGTCCTGTGGTGAAGCCTAGAGGCTGAATTTCAAGGGATGACTGACATTTCCAGCAGCTCTCTGTGATCTCTGGGGATCCCTGGAAGCAAAAGTTTGCCGAGCCATATGCTTCTCCAGGAAGCGGCCCAGGTCATGGTGTGTTAAAGAGAGAAGCATTGTCCATTGTGATTACCTATGCTCTCAGCTGCACTTCGGAAACTGGCAGGACTAAAAATGTCAACCTGAGCGCTGATAGGGAAACAGATGCCTCTCCCCATTTAAATACAAGTTCGTGGTCCCTTTGGGAGAGCAATTTGTGAATCTCAGAGCAACACATGCTTCCAGAGGTGAAGCCTGAGCTAGGATCTTGCTCTCCACAGAGAGACAGCTGGTGTCAACACTCTGAGCAGGACCTCCCGAAGATGTCAAGGAGCAGCAGAAACCACAGCCTGCCTGGGTTAGGTGCCCTGTGAATGCCACCAGGCCAGGATGACTGTGGGCCTGTGTATCGAGGCAGCAAGCTGTGGCTGTGCTGCAGCACGAAGGTGTGCCTGCTGCTCATGCAGATGCATATGTATGAACTACTTGGTAGTCACAGCAGTGTAGAGTTCAGTGATAGCCAAGTACCAAGGAGTTCCTCTATGGGTTGTACATCTGGCTTGAAGCCACGCTGCCAGGAATGGGAGTGCCTGAGCTACCTAATTTAATTCTAGCTGAGAACATTTATATGAAATAGAGTGATGCCTTTCAGGCATACCCCATTGCATGCCTGAGTGCCTGTGCTTCTGATTTCTTGTTGGGGGTCAAATGGGTAGAAAACACCCTTGCTTACAACACAGATTCATAGTTCCAAAGAATTTGCCAAGCCTAAACTGAAGTCCAGGGTCACATAGCTCCATCTACCCTTTTATTCTCCAGAGAAATCTGTTTGCCTCTAACTGTCATTGCTTCTGGAGAGTAGCCCAAACATATTTCTTGGCAAGGCTTCTATCTTCCCACCAAAAGGTTGTTATCTTTTCGTAAGAATAAAGGGAGGCACAAAACTCCCCAATTCCTTGGCAAATAAACAGGCCTCTCTCAGAGGCTTACTCATCCAAAGGCCAGAAAGGAAGGCAAAGAAAAATCTGTGGAAGTTTTTTATTTTTTTCCACAACTGATAGGACAGTTTGGTTCCCAGGTCTTATTTCCTCATCAGCAGCTCAGAAGAGTGGCTAAAGCTGAGGAGAAGGCTGTCGTAGCAACAGGACAGCCCCTACATTGTCCTGTCTTGGGTATCTTGTTCAGTCTGGGGTTAAACTGACCTCCGCAATTGCCCCTTTAGGTGAAAGGGGGAGGTAACACTGGATTTTAGCCTGTTCCCTTTGTAATGTGAGGCCTGGCCAATTTCCACAGCTCATCTGTGAGTTTTACAGCAGGGACTGAGGACACTGGGTGTGCCTGCAATTGCTACTGCTCTTTCCTGTGACACACAAAAGCTGTGGCTTTTGTTCACTGCTGTTGGTCTCAAGCTTGTTACAGAGCCCCAGGGAGCATTTAGTGGCCTTGGACTGGTGGTGGATGCTCTGGAGACCTGTCTGAACTGACCACCTCCCTGTGGTTGTGCTGGACCAAGTTTGCCCCAGGACCATTCTAATTCCAGCTTTGCTGTCTGGGATGACTGGTGCTGTAATGCAGACCACGGTATTTCACCCAGTAATTCCCACCAGAAAGAATTACTCTTCTTTGCTTTAGCAACAGCCATACAGAGCCCCAGCATAAGGACTGCAACAGAGTGCTTCCTTGCACTAAGTATTTTTGCTCCTTCCCTTACTCATTAAGGCGATAAGAAGTGCAGGGTGGTGAAGACCATCCTCTCTCCCACTGCCTAGAGGAAAGCAGGGAAGAAGTGCAGTCCTCCTGGACAAGGGGAGAGGGCTGTGCTGTGCCAAGGGTCTCAGGGGGCTGGTGGACCTCTTCAGTACAGCTCACCCTGAATATTTTATGTGATAACCCAGACAGGTTATTTACACTATCATTTCACACATATCTTCTGGGAACTTGGTGGGCCAGGTGCTGAGGCCCAGTTTTCCCACCTGCTGGGAGCTCTGCAGAGTCACTGACTTCTGCATGGGGCACAGGAGTCTGTGGTAGGTGGTGTAAATTTTGCTCCCACCAGCTCAGCTGTACTTCCTCCAGCCTCCTCATATCTAGCCTTCCCCAGGAACTCAGGGCTTACAAACAGGGGCAGATGAATCCCTGCCAAGCAGAGATCCAGAAAGTGATATTTAATGCTTCATTATACCCTCCTTAACCTTCCTTCCTCCTCTGCCCTCTGTCCCTGCTCCCTGTGAAGATGGGGAAGCTATGTGGGCTGCTCATCCCTCTCGCCTGTATTGGCAGGATCTGACATCCACCCTCCTGGGGCTTTCCCCTCTGCACAGCAGAAAGGCAGAAGGGCAGCGTGTGGTGGTGTTTGTGGTGGTGTTCAGACAGGAAATGGCAACAACAAAATACAGGAGAGTTCAGAATTAGGGGGCTGCAGCTCTGATCTTAACTCTTCCTAGCAGGTGTTGCTGCATTAGCTAGCTGGAACCTGCTATTTTTAGAGCTAGTTTTTAATTTCCTGTTGTTTGAGTTCCAGCCTAGCAATGCCACTGATAGGTAAGACCACAGGCTGGGGCTACTCCTGAAAACCTGGAATTGTTCTCAGAGCAGCCACGAACACAGTGGCTGCCACTGACTTGTTGCAGTGACACCGATTGAGAGTCTTGCCCAGCATCCTGGGTCTGAATCCATGACATGGGGCTGGGAGTTAAGCACTGCCCATCTCTTTAGAGAGACAGCTAAGACTGCGGCCAGGACTTACTCCTACATGCCCAGGCACTTGGGGCAAGGTGAAGGTAGCAAAAGGACACCCTTTTTCCCAGCCAGCTCAGGTCCTATTGTATGATGAGGCTTGACTGAACCCAAGGATCAAAACCAGCTGAGGAATATTAGTATAAAAGAGTAAACTGTGCCTGGGAGGATGGGAAACTTTGCTTATTGTTGTGTCAGCAGAGGACAGGGAAGAAGAACAGACGGGAAAGGCTGAATACTTGGTGGGGGCCAGATTTTACTCCTCAGATGTCTCTGTGTGACTTCGTTTGGTGTGAATGGTGGGGTTTTATTTTTAAAATGTACATCTTTTGGCATCATATGAAATAATCCCACAAAGTAAAGGCTGCTAAAAGCTAACTGTTGTCCAGATAAACAATAAAAAGCCCAGACCCCTCAGGAGAGACATGCACTTATACACATTTGAGGATGGAGCCTTACTGAGCAGAAGCAAGTTCTGTTCCTACTGAGACCACTTAGGTATTTGGGAGTCGGGGTGTTACTCCACTTACCTGCTTTTGTGACAACAGCTATTTTCACTATCTGCCTTTTCAGGGAAGGTGCTGGAGGTGTGGGGATCAGATCTCTCCCTCATGATGGCCCCTGTCATCTCCATTGGAGTTGGCATTATTAATGACGCTGACACAGGCTGAGAACTAAGGGTACACTGGCTTATCTACACAGATTTGGTCAGGAAAAATTTGTGGAAAGCAATGGATCTTGTGACGTTCTAGACCAGCTGGTAGACAGGGCACTTTGGAGATGAGAGGCCCCGGCTCTTACATGGTCATGGATGCTTCATGGACCCTACACCTCCACTCCTGCATCAACAGAAAGGACAGTCAGCCACACAGCCAGATGTACCTGCTCCCTCTGGTTCAATGTGGACTCTGTTTCCATACGTGTGGCTCCTGGTGGTCAGGAAACCATGCTCCTCATTCCACCTGCAGACATCTGCATTGCCTCATAGAACCTTTGCTTGGAAAAAAGCTCTCCAGAAAACAGAGATGCCAAAATAGAGGCATGCACTTTTGTGCTGCCAAAGTGCAAATGGTGTTCTAGTGCACCACACTGTATTTTTGCCCATTTTCTTTTTGGAGTGGTTGCAGATGCTGGAAAACAGAAAATGTTTTCTTTGGGGAGCTACTGACAGGCATCCCACAAAGCAACCGCTGAGAAGTGGAGTGGGAGGTAGGATGCTCTGCAATCAACTCTCGATACCAGCCCATCATGTGCCTTGTCATAAACACTGGATGTGTCCTCTGGTTAATTTAACAAGACCACTGCTGTGTGCTGACATGTGATCCACATCAAATCCAGGAGGGCTGGCGGGGAACAGATCTGCAATTAATAGTTGTGGATCTCCCACCTTGGAAGGCTGCATAATACTGGTAGCCTGGGGACTCTGGCAGCTGTGAGGAATCATTCTGTGATGGCTGCGTTCTCAGTAAAAGGATTATCTGTAATTAAATGACACTAGATTTATTAATTAGATGGCTCTGTTCATAGGAACCTTTTGCTGCGTTGGGGAAGGATTTTCAGAAGTGCTCAGCCTTGCCCTAACTCCACTCTCACAAAAGGTAGTCTGGAGTTGTACCAGCACCATCATGCAGAGCAAAAGCCTTTTGAGAACTTACCTTCCATCTGAAACCCTTTAGCTGCTATGATGGGAAAATGCAATGGATCTTGGATCCCAATGGAACTCATGGCAGATTTGCAGATGCACAGGCTCTATCTGGTCTCCTGATGTGAAGCAAAGTCAGCTTTAGGGCACAGCTAGATAGGAAAATAGTAGAGGTGTATGGAAGGATGGAGGTTACTGCAGCTGGGATGCTCCCCAAGGAGCCAGTGCTCCAGGACAGGGGACATGAGAGGAACTCTCCAACTTTAAAATGTGCTGCAGGAAAAGTGTGCCAGAGTGTGTATGATATTACAGATCTCTTTATGCCTGCATCCTGTCCCTTTTCCAGTTGGCTTAATCCTCTTCTGCCTTTTCAAAATGTCACCTGCCATCTCAGTCAATGCATAGTCCCTCCTCACTTCCTATCCCAAATTGTTCCAGAGCTTTGCTACCCCCTGGTAAAGTGACACTGCAGTTCGTCCCAAAGATGTGGAGGACCTTTCTTCCCTATCATTTCTTCCAAGAGCAAAAGGTCAAAGCTATCACTTCTGTGCCTGGGTAGGAGGGAGGGACAGCTGTGAGGTGAGTCATCCTGCAGGCGTGTAAGGCTCAGGGTGTTCTATAGATCCGCTATTGTCTCGGGAGGGCAGTGAAATCCAGCCCAGTAACTTCGGACCTGACACAGCTTTTCCAGTGCCGTTGATATTTAAGACAAGTGATTATTATTTCAGAGAAGAGGAGGTGATTTCTACTCCCTCTGACATTAAAAAGCCAGAGGTGGCTGGTGATTGTTCCTGAACTGGGAGTGGTCTTTGGATTATTCTGAATTATTCTCTGCCCTGCCTGCCATGTCGTGGCACCCCATCGTATTCACTGTTTTTCAAGGTCCAATCTAGCCTGACAACCTTCCCACAAAAGCTATGGAGAAAACAGATCTGCCCCCCACCCCCCCTTTTTTTTTAAGGCTCTCACACAACATAGGATCCTGATGAAGTTAACAGCTGGCAAATGCAGAACGTGGAAAAGGAAATACTGCTGCAGGCAGCACTGTCATTGTAAACCTTGGAATTCAGGGCTGCAGGACGCTCTTGCATCTAGATGTTTTTTCAAGGGCGTCAGCGCAACAAATGCAACAGTCGGTAACAAAAGCTCAGAGAGGAAAGTGAGGACTGGTGGGGGACAGGGAGAAACCGCCTTCCAAGCACGGCACCGAGTGACTGATTGCAGAGGGTATCTTCTACTGAAGTATCTACAAATCCTCTGGGCATGGGAGGCAATGCAAAATTGTCAATTTATAGTTTTGTATGATGTGTCTGGTGAAAACCCAGAGAATTTTTGTGTCCAGTTCTGGGCTCCCTGGTATAAAAAAGACCTCCTGGAAAGAGTCCAGAGGAGGGCTACAAAGATGATTAAGGGGCTGGAGCATCTCCCCTACGAGGAAAGGCTGAGTGAGCTAGGACCGTTCAGCCTAGAGAAAAGAAGACTAAGGGGGCACCTGCTTAATGTTCATAAATATCTTAAGTATGGGATGCAGGGGGAAAGGGTCAGCCCCTTTTCAGTGGTCTGTGGGGACAGGACTAGGGGCAACGGCTGCAAGTTGGAGCACAGGAAGTTCCGCACCAACATGCAGAATTCTTACACAGTGAGGGTGACAGAGCCCTGGGACAGGCTGCCCAGGGAGGTGGTGGAGTCTCCTTCTCTGGAGATATTCAAGACCCGTCTGGACGCCTCTCTGTGCAATATGAGCTAGGGAGCCTGCTTTGGCAGGGGGGTTGGACCCAATGACCTCTCGAGGTCCCTTCCAATCCCTACGATTCTGTGATTCTGTGAATTTATCTCTCTGGAGTCAAAAAGAGAACGTGGGCCAGTTTCTGATCCTTTGTATGTTCTGATAGGGATTTCCATCACACATGCAACTAATCCTATAAGGTCATACCTCCTGACAATGTATGTCCTCATACTTTGGGTTCTGTCAGCTAAACATGCAGCTTTTTTTGGTTTTGCCTGCTTCCCTAAGGAAGCAAGGCCTGCACAATTGCATTTTTCTCCATGCATTTGTGTCTCTTGAACTTCCACCCTTCCCAAAGGAAACTTTGAGCCCATTGGAGGTAACAAATTTGACATGTGGGTAGAGATCAAAAGAGCATTACATTCCTACAAGTTTTGTGGAAACTGATGGTTATCCTGAAGGCACTGAGTATCCTGTGGCACACTTTAAGTGGGTGCTTTTGGTGAAGAAAAAGCTGGAGTGTGATTTCAACATCATCTATTCAATTCTGATTGGTAAGTGGATGTGGTCAGGGCCTGTCTTGTCAACAGGCAGTGATGGGATCGATGGATGCACGTGTTGCCCCGTGGCCTCTCAGTTGTTGGGGTACCCTGCAAGATGCTGCAAATGGGCTTGGACTCAGATGTGTGAGTGGGGAGGGGGAATGGAAGTGTTCTGGAGGTGTGAAAGATCAAAGAGAAGCTGAGAGAGGGGTCCAGAGGTTACTGCAGTGAACAAGTATGGCCACAAGGCATTAATCTCTATGAAACGGGATTATGTCAGTTTGGCTGCTCACAGAGCAACTTGATTTGTTTTCTGGATAACACAGCCTCCAGAAAAATGTTCCCTCCACAGAGTAGTTGGTTTGTTCCTAATGTGTACACAACTCTCGATGCCAAAGGGGCATCTGTATGAGTACCATAATCTTTGTCCTTTGCAGGGTTGTATTTAACCACAAAGACCTGGTGAAAACAGCAGATGTATGGAGTGAATAGGACACCATTTTGGCACACTGGCAATTTGAGCTGCTATTGCTTCTGCTTTTTTGAGTGCCATTCTGATGTACAGTTCAATTCTGATTTTAGGTCAGCTTTCCATCTATGTAATGCATTAATTTTTGTGAGATTGTCCTGTTACACCAGGGACTTGGGTTCAGTATTCATGCCTTTCACTTAAACTCTTCTCCGTAGAAACCATGTATAAAATCAACTGAGTCTGTGGGCTATGGCCTTGGGTCAGTGGTCACAGCATTTTGTGTTCACCACAGACACGTGCAGGCTGAGAGCAGAGTCAGGTCTGGTATCTTTAATAACTACACAATTGCCATTTTACAGGAGGCATCACAAAGCACCACACCAAGAACAAGAAACATGCACTGTGTCCAACACCTTAGATCAGCTATATGTTTGAACTCAGTCACCAAATTCAGTCCTTTACTGTTGAGAAAGGGGGCAGTTGGGCATTTTGCAAAGTGCTTCAGGATCACTAACCTTAATGGGATACATGTCTAACTGAGGTGTGAGACCAACTTGGAGGCCCTGGAAAGCAGGTACTTCGTAGCTACATGGGAAGCCACAGCTCACTTAGGCTGTGTTGAACTTGCAAGCTTAAAGAAAGGATGTTTCAGTTGTTGCTCTCACTATAAAAATCCACATGTGAATACTCTGTCTTAAAGTATGCTATTTCCTGCCTAAGAATGGGGAACTGAATTGGATTTTGGATGCACCAGTATCATGTAACATAGCGGGGTACAGAGAAAGGCTCATTAGTCCATGTTCATGACACAGCATAGCAGTGCTTGGGGTCCTGGGAGAAGTATAGTCCAGTGGCCTTCCTGTTGTACCTTGCACTGCAACAGGACTGCTTTTCTCCCAGTCTGCACTGGCACAGCCATACTGCTTGCTCAGGGACCTGGTGTGGTTTTCCTGAGAGGGTGAGGAGGAGGGAGTGAGGAAGAAGGCAGCTCTTCCAGCCCTTAAGCTGTCACTGTACACTGCAGGTCACACCACTTGTCTAAGAGAAAACAAAAAGTAATATACACAGCTCTTAACTGCCTGAAACATGGCTTGTGTTGAGTGCTCTGCTGTGCATCCCAGCAGCGTGAGAGTTGCCAGGTAGCCTGTAATTGTATAAAATTTAGGGTGGTTTTTTTTTTGTAGGAACCAGATAGAAATGGGTAATTGCTCACAGAAGGTGGTCATAATTGCCTTTGCTAACAAGTAAGGGCAGAAACTGTTGCCTCCAGCCCCACTTTAAAAGGACAAAGCAAAGAGCAGTTGGCAGGAGGAAGAGGTGGAGCCTGCCAGAGGAATTTCCCATAAAGAAGAGGTGTTCGGTATTTGACAGGGTAATTGAATGTTTAGAGGAACATGCTGACATGAAAATACACTGTCTTTTGTGTGGCTCAGGAAGGCTGATCTTTGAAAACAGGAGCCGGCCCAGGCATATGGTGTAGCCAAAGCTCTCGTTTGGATTTTGGGTGCCACCTTTTCCCAAGGGGCTGAGATGTCCGCCTGGAACTCCCCAGCAAAGATGTCCAGGATTTCAGGACAAGTGCCTTTTTATATTTTGATTATGAAATAAACTGAATATTTGCATAATGTTCCCTCCCAGTCTCCCTCCACTATGTCCCATCCAATAGTCTTTGAGTCGTTTAGTGTCTGTGAATCCCACAGTCCTGTTGAGCAGAGATGTATAGAGACCTTCCCTTCACAGGGTCTCCAAAGGGCCTTGCAATTTGGTGTGCTGCACCCTCCTTGTCAGCAGAGCACAGAGTGAAAGAAGCACGAGTGAGAGAAGGGAAGTTCTCACACAGGAAGGACACGGAGCTGGTGGAGGTGGCCTCCCCCAGGCCACCTGGGGAACAGTGATACTTCTGTTCCCTTCAGGCAAGAAAGCTTTGCATTTGAAGCTCCCTGTATCATGGTCTTGCCCCACTCCCTGCTCCCATCTTCACCTCATGTCATGTGGATTAAGGTATATTGCTAATCCCTCTTCCTGGCATTTAGATAAAATACCCCAAATTTGTCTCTTTGGAGTGGTCATTCAAATATTCCATCACCTCATCACTCAGGCAGTGCAGGGTATTTACATAGCCTTGGAGAGGGTCTACACCTTGCCAACCTGATTTTGTTCTGAATTTTGCATTAAGGGGGATGGGATTGTCAACCTATTAATTGTCACCAAGGTAATGGCTTTGCATCTAGAGGCCACAGGCTTAAATTTTGGGGAATGGGATTTACTGCAGACTATCACATGAGGGTACTGTGACAATCTGGTTGAGGCATAAGAAGAGCAATCCTATTAGCTTGAATTGCCAGTGAGGATCAAAGCTCTCTTCCCTCTTACATAAATGCCTTGGAAGCAAACTGATCACTGTCCAGGTCTATCAGACCATGAAACTAGATTAACAAACTGGTGCCTCTCTGGCCAAATGACAGAGGGGCTTCTATACGTGTAGGAAGAGAGCAGGAGGGGAGGTTATGTTAATATGTGGCAAATAACTCACTTTCTAGAATATAATTAGATAAAACTGAGATGCAGCAGCACTACCAGCTGAATGCAAACTCTCCACTGCAGCAAAGGACACATTCAATGTCATGGCCAGGAGAACCACCTCATGGATGAACAGCATCTGAATATTTCTCTTCACACTTACAGGCTTGTGTACAGTGCTGGGGCACTTTCTTTTAGTGCAGAAGATGCAGAAAGTAAACCCTTTCCTGCTGGATATGTGCCACATGCACTTTAAACAGCTGGCTTTTTATTAGAGATTAGAAAAGAAACTGAGCTGGATGGACGAGAAAGAGTGGTGATTGATAGGTTATATGGATTATATGGTTGGTGCTAGCCACATGACTTATATGACTCTGCTGTGGTCTGAGTTATTGTTAGGGCTATGGGAGCTGGACTTTCTGGTGATAGGTGCTGTGTAAGTAAAACAAGCCTGGCTCTGTATCAGCCAGTGTTCTGGTGTAGTCCCGTACACCCTGAAGGATGCTTCAAGCTGATAGCTACCTGGTGGCTTATGTGGAAGAAATGATGACTTGCATCCCCTTAGAGGGGGACAGGTATCTATCATTCAGCTCTCCTGCCCCTGAACTAACACTGATTTACAGAAAAGCAGCCCAAGACAAAACTTAATCCTGTGTGATATTAAATGTACTGTGAGGAGCCCTGTGTGGCTGGGGCAAACTGTCCCACTGGCTACCCACACGTACTAGGACTGAAGCAGGTCGTATAAGCTCAACAAGGAGTAAGGACCAAGCAGACTTTGTCAGCTAGTGTCGCTTCAGTCCCTCTGTGGATCAGGCTAGGTCTAAAAATGTGGCCTGGTTGAAGTAATGTACCCAAGTAATACAGGTGACAGGTAGAGTGTGGGTAACTACGTCTAATTAGCCAAGTAACATGAAATTCATTTGTTGAGAAGATACTCTGAGGTTAAAATCGACCTTGCCCAGGTTGTATTGATAAGTAGGATATTCCTGGTGAAGTAACTAGAGTATTCATAAGAGGTCCGTACCTCACTCCACAAGGCAAAATTTTGCCCTGTGCTCCTTATTATTCCTTCTTGCAAGTTTACCATAGACCACAGATCTTGATAAAAACTTTAGCTCTTCTTCTTATCCCTTAATGTTCTGTCTTTGCACTGAAGAGTACAGAATGTACCTTAAGCTGGGTGAAAAGTCTTCGATAGCTTTAGTCCCTTAAATCAGCTGAGCAGTATGATTGGCAGGTCACAGGCATTTCTCCTTGGCAAGACAGTTTGCTCACCTGATAATTCACTGCAGCTGGAATTTCCTTCACTTCCAGGTCTCACCCACAGCCCAACCTTGCAGCCACAGCATGTGCCCTTAGCAAAGGGAATGTTGCTCCTCATTTTGCTTCTGCCTTTTGATGTTTCTTATTGTGAGCCAAGAATATGAACTCTGGCACACACTGAAGTAGGGCAGGTACTCAGAGAAAGCTATACATAAAAGTCAGCGGCAAAGACATCCATGTGTAGAATTACTAGTTAATGCCCTCTACAGAACAGCCACAACCAACATAGCACTTACTGGTTACATTTTACATGACAAGTCCCTCAGTAGTATTCATAAGATTTTCCAGCACTGCAGTTATTCGCCTGTCTGTCTTTCTCCTCTTTGGTTTTGAGTTGCTTCTGATCTAATCCTGATTTAAAGTAAGCCTTACTCACAGCTCCAGCAGCAATTCTTGCCTATGAGATTTGGGAAATTCACACTGTAATCTCAGTATGGATTTGCCATTAATGGTTTTGCCTTAAAATTTGATCTGGATCGGAACCCAAAATTTGAACGCCACATTACTCTGGGTAAATGCAGGCTCCGATTTTAATGCTAATCCAAATCTGTATTTCAGGACTTGACACGAAAAAGCAGCAGTAGTAAATAGTATCTGAAACAGCAGGAACAATAACAACATCAATAAAAGCAATAAAAGCAATCGTATCCATGCATTAGAGCTCCTTTGCTCATAAAGACTGCATTTATGAGTGCTTTTAAAACTTGGCATACGGAGATCTTTCATCTACAGTTTTAATGTGTACACTCTTGGTGTACAACACAGCAACAGCAGGATTCCAGTGCAATCTTTAGGGGGAAAAGCAAAAAAATAACATCAAATACTGTCACAATTGAAACAGGGGGAATAATACAGGCAACCTATAATTAACCCAGCTGGAATTTGGTCAGGATGTCCAGGTTAACACCTCATCCAGTTCATAGGCTCTGTAGTAAATTGTTGAATATTGTTGTTTAAAAGTTAAATAATTTACTGAGCTCTTTTCATGTGTGGAATATACAAGAAGGTCAACTGCCTTTTTAACATCTGGTAGCAGAACCCTAGTGATTTACCTGCACGCTGGTGATTGTAGATAGCCAAGTGATGGATGACTATGCTGGAAAGCTCTTTCAGTTAACTCATACAGGCCCGCGAGGAGCCTGATAACTCTGCTTTGTGGAAACATTAAAGGCTTTATCTGCAGCTTGTGTAGATTGACAAAGCACCACGGATGTCAGTGGGACTCCGCTGATTTATACACGCTTTGGATATATCTCTAAATCAGAAGGCCATTTATTACTCTTTCTTGGAAAAAAGGGGAAATAGGAAAGGTATGAAGTATTTTTACTAATTAATTACTTATTAGACAACATTTTACTCTGACTTTCAAATTACCTTTCAAATGAAATATAGGGTTTGTGCATAGCCTGGGTGGGAGTAAGCCACACTTACCCAAATTGCTTTGCTGCCTGACACTCTGGCTGTAGGAAAACCAACAGGAAAATTGTGGAAACAGCAAACAGGGTAGCAGATTGTCTTGAGGTGGATCAGAAAACTGACTAGGGGCTAAATGTTTGCTCAGCCTAAGGAACCATGCACAGGGGAGACTGCCTGCATCTCTTTATCCCTTTCTGACTTCCTACAGCTCA
This sequence comes from Zapornia atra, assembly GCA_013400835.1. NCBI lineage: Eukaryota > Metazoa > Chordata > Aves > Gruiformes > Rallidae > Zapornia > Zapornia atra. Next base: position 341,886 of record VZTU01032400.1, read on the forward strand.
CATCAGTTTAAGCACAGCTAAAACACACCAGTTCTGCTGATCCTGTAAAGTTGACCTTCCCCCCTTACAGAGGCATCTCTTTGATCAGCATATCTGTATCCTGAGAGACTCTTGAGTGCTCTGCACAGACAAAAACTAGTTTTCAGCCTTGCTGGCAGGAGGATGCTAACATGGTTAGAGAAAAGCAAGGTGAGTTCACTCTGCTTTCTGCCTTATCAGCAAAACTGTCAGCCTGCAGTCACAGCGTTGCAGCTGCTGGAAACTGAAGAGGCAGGAAGGATGTAGCGCTGCTCAATTTACTCCCTCTCCCCAGGTTGAATTGGTAGGGCTGGCAGTTAGAAAATTCATCTAACGACTTGAAACTTTTGTTCCAGTTTCATCCTGGACCTTAGCAGGCCTGGTGCTCTGCTGGGCCTCACCTCTGGGCCTAACTCAGAGGCAGTGTGGAGAGGATCAGTGTCTGACATACCGCGGGCAATAGTTCCACAACACAGCCCTCCTCCAGGCTGCCCTGGGTTTCCACAGATTACTGGAGGATGCTCTACCTCAGCTGATTTACTGTCCTGGCAAATATTGTGCAGAGCACAATCTATGCTGTATGTTGCAACGAGGCTAACAGCAGCTGAATGAGGGTAATGTTGTTTGCAGTCAGGACTTTCCTTTGCAAACACTGAATCACACTGTTGTGAAACGAGGACAGGGTGATGAATGACTCACTGTTGGCAGCACACACTGCCCTATCAGTAGGCTCTGTTCAGGGGAAGGGGGGGGCCTGGTGTTTGATATCATCTCTGCACTCCCAGATCCCAGCATGCTAATGAGTAATGCACACTGTGGCCTGTATTGATCTGTGATTTGCTTATTCAAAAGGCTCTGCACAAAGGCACACGGATTTCTGGAAGTCCTGTTATTCACCAACACAAAGATGTTGCTTTGGGGATGTTTAAAAACATCTCTCTTGCTTGCCTGTGATGTTTTCAGCTTGGGCCTTCCCCACCCCCCTCCCCCTCCCAGGGTGAATGCTTTGCAGCAATAAACCGCAAAACTTCATCAGTAAGGGACAGAACAAGCATGCCTAGAAGATGCAAAGAAATGACAGTAAGATACAAACCTTTCAGCCAGTGATTCAGTGTCAGCCCCTGCTGCTGACCCAATGCAGAGGCTGGAGGGGAGCTGCCTGTTGGTACACTGCTGGAAATGGGTAAATTGCCAGGCTGTGGCTCAAGAAAGGGAGAGGGAGAAAAGTCCTTAGTGAAACGGCATCGAGCTGCTTGTTCTGCATACTGTTTCTAAGATATGGCACAGATTAACTTTCCAAAGACTCCCTTCAGGTTGTGAGGAAAAGGTCTGCATCCTGGGATACCTAGGGTTGAGAATAGTATTGCAGGAGAACCCCATACTTAACCTGAGATGATAAATATCCCTACTGCCTACACCAGCACTGCAGCCGATTTTTACTGAGACTCTTAGCACAAGGACTGCAGTCCTGGAAAATTTATAGATTGCTCTGTCTTTTCAAGATGAAAGAAGGTGCTCACAGATCACCAGTGAGAAATAGGGAGGGTTGGCGTGCCCCTGCCAACTGCCTGGGATTAAACAGGAGACTTCAGTCACGAGTTGCTGCTGCTGGGTCTGTAAGCACCAGATCCCAAGCTCACTGCAAGGCTCACACTGACTTAAGCAGACTACAAATCAGGCTGTGAATAAGCCCCATGTTCACTCAGAAGGACTGAGCGGAATTTAAAAGATGGGAGATTGCCTCTCTTCCCAGGATGGGGCAGGAGCAGCCAGCCTAGCTCCCCTCCCCGGCACATCTTGCACTAATAAGGGTTCGGCGCTTGCACTAGGATGGGCGAGGCAAATGTGCCGGAGTACCTTCATGCAGTGACAGAGGTCAGGGTGTGGTTGCAGACCAAGCTCTAAGGACATGACAGTCCTGTCTTTCCTAAAATATCTGTGAGTTAGTTTAAGAGGGACAAGCCTGTTTTTTCCACGAGTAAGGTAGCTAAATTAATCAAGATGATGACATATGCATCCAAGCTCCGAAGCAGATTTTTCTGACAACGGTCCCTTTCCTGTGAATCTCTGCTGTGTGGTGGTATGAGCATGGGCTAAACTACAGTTCAGGCTGAGTGAACAACATGATTTCAAAAGTAATTGGGAAAGGGAGCGTGGAAATTGAATGAAGCCCAGAAATATGTTCTGAATCCCCACCCCAATCACACCATGGGAGGAACTCGCCATTGCCGTAAATCAAAATGCATGTTTAAACCTTTTTATAGTTTCTGCAGAGCATTCTCCTGGGGCCCTGGATGTCTGTTGATAGCCAAGAATGCATTACACTGAAGCATCACAGGTCCTGGAAAATCCTATCAAATTTTATGGAAAATGATAACATTCCTGCAAGCTTAATGAACCATCATTTCAAGGTTATTAGGTGCCATACGCCCACTACTGAAATGTATGGATGGTGCATGCAACCTTGCAGGGGAGATAAAACCCTCAAACAGTCCTGTGGTGTTAGCCAGGCTAAACTCCCTTTCATCTCCAACAGCCATGCACCAATATTCAATCCTAACATGGTCCTATAAATAATCCAAGTCTCTACAGAAACCTACTGGCTTCAGCCCCGCTCTGCGCTGTAGGGCTGTTCTGAAAGGCTTTATGGCTTTACTAATAAGGCAGACCCCAGATTAACCCCCATCCTCAGATTTTTCCTTTAAAAAGCCCCCGCAATCGGCTTGGAAAAGCAGGCAGCAAAATAATGACTGGCTTGAAACCTCCACCCCGCACAGAGGTCTCTGCCCAAACCGCGAGCTCGTTTGTTTTCCTCGGGAGTGCTCAGGATCTGGGAAGGGGAGCTTTGGCGCCGAGCTGTTTTGGGAAGAGGTGAGTGTAGGTGTAAAGCCAGGCAGCTCAGGAAGAGAAGTATGGAGCAGGCGTAGAACTAGACAAAGGTGGACGCCTGAGCAAGCACAGTGTGTGGCCCTGAAAACAGCCCAGAGAGACAGAACTTTTGGGTGGAGGGCTTGGCCAAAACCACAGGGGAAATTTGGAACAGAGATATCCTCTCCTGTGGCTTGATTCCTCCTGTGTCACACAGGAGTTTGCGTCTCCTTAGTAAATAAACAAAGCTGCTTCCAAAAAACTACTTAGCCTTGCACTGACTTTTTTTCCTCAGTGGAATGACCTACAAGACTGAATTTTAGATAGCCCCATGGGTGGAAGACGAACAACAGGGGTTTTGTGCAGAGAGGGAACCTAGCAATACACACAAAGACACGTAGAAGTGAGCAGAAGAGATGGATGGGTCAGGGGCTAATATTTAGTAGGATTCATGACATCTTCTCCCTTCTTGAGGAAATGGTGTCCACTCTAGATAAATTAAAGTAGGATGGTTCCCAGTTTCAACTCCTGACTGTAAGTACTGGCAAATTCTTACGCTGCCTCGTTTTCTTCTGTGCAGGCACCACATTAATGGGGAAGTGTTTGTGTTTCTTTAAGCAGTTAGGCAGTGGGTTACCACTAGCTTCCTTAATCCAGGTACCTTGTTATCTTAATTAAAAGCCAAAATCAGCTTTGATCTGCTACAACTTCATTGCATAACCAGTTTCATTATACTATTGTTTAAGCTCAGTTAGCTTTCCATGATGAAAAGAATTTGTATTTCACACTGGGCAGGAAGTCCTACTTAAACGCTTCCTGGTTTTGATCTCCTTAAAGGGAATTAAATTATGTTCCTGCTGCAAAATATGCATGGCAAACAGCTTACTGAGTCTCTAGACTTGCTATACCATGAGCTAACAAGGCAACAGGCTGGACACACAGAGTCTGACGTTGCTCCATTCTCTTGCTTCAAACAAAAAAAAAGTCTGTGGAGGTGGCTCAAAGCTGTTTTTTCACTGCCTTTGGTTACAGCCCTTGCCAGCCATCCACTCTAGCCCCTCATGGCAACTAGAGGCAAGTTCAAGTGGCCCTTCTTCCCTTCTTACCCCACTCCCTTGTGCTGGGAATATGATGAGGGCTAGCGACAGCAACTCTGGGAGAACCCAGGGGACTGCAAGTGCCCGTTCCTTCTTCCCGACAAAATGAGACTCAGGGGCCCCTTTTGACTGATTTGGCTGCCGTAACACAGAAGATACTGGGGCTACCAGGCTGGAGCAGCCCAAGGGCTGTTGCTGGTTTCTTCATCCCTTGCTCTTCCCCAAGGGCAGCTCCGGCACTGTGGCTGGCCTACCCTCACCATCCTCAGCACTGGCACACCCAGTTGCTGTGCCACAGAGCTCTGATCTGACCAGGAAGGGTTTCCCACTACCTTACCATCCTCCTGTGTGGACAGAGCACTGGGCTCTGCTGCCTGCCATGTCTTGGTGGCACAGCTGGGCTCCTGCCAGAGAGGAACCTAAATCTTTGTGAAGCTGATCTGCTGATTTCTCTGGGAGACTGAAGGGAACAAATGAGTTTGCTCCTGATAACCCAGGGAAAAGCCACATACGTTGCTGAGTGGGATTTTGAATCATGTAAGAACAATTCTCTTTGCCCTGCTCTTCAGATGCACTCCAGACTGTATCCCAGAACTTAGGCTTAGTTTAGGATGGGATCTGGGGAGGTTTACTTCTTGCCTGGTAGTTGCACTCCCAGTGTGGCAAAGCCCAGTAAAGCAAACAGGACTAACATATTGTCTTGCTGTGTGTACAATATAAATCCAAGGAACTAGCTGCCACATAAAGCACTCAGCTGCCTGTCTCTGACAGCAGAGGGGCTTGAATTGCTTTAATTACCTTCCCTCTTTGCCCTGAAGCAGGTAAAGATCAGCTTTTGTGACTTTGGGAGATGCCTTTGGTTTCCTGCTGCTGCCTAGCAAGAGCTTTTGGCATTTGTGGGGGTGACCCAGGCACCCCTGGTGCAGGGGGAAGGGAAGCTGAGCTTTCAGGGTCTGAAGTGTTCTTGCTTCTCATCTTACCACTGAAAGGAAGCAGGAAAGAAAATGGTGACACATTTTCCCCACCAGTTGCCCTGCATAAAAACAGACTTATCTGCTTAAATGGTTACGGAGTGGCTGAAGTTTGCAATGGGTTGTCTGCAAGTTAATCCTCTGTGTCTCCATCGATCCATGTCATGGGAGTTTACAAGAAGCTGGAAAGAGACAACAGGCAAATCTAGCCACTTAAAATGAAAGTCCAACAAATACCTATTTTGACTGCTGCAGTTTTAAAGGTTTTGCTTCCTTTATTCTCTCCCCTGTTAGCATGTGATAATCTTTGCCTGCTGTTCCCCTCCTCTTTCACCCCATCAGGAGCCTGACCCTCACAACTATCCCCAAAAGGGCTTTTCCTTAATCACATAGATTTTATTCTCTCTTTCTTCCCCGCAAAACCTCCCCTTTTCCTGCTGTTTTAGGATAGCAGTGCTCCTGAAGTAGCTCTGGTGCGTCAGTGCCCTCAGAGATGCTCTGGATCACACTGTAAACCTCCTGAGATGCATTCATGCATGGCTGAGCTTTAGTGGGTTAACAAAGCCCCAGCCCCATCTATGGAGCAAGTTCTTCCCCCAGATCACTGCCTAATAGCACAGGCTGCCTGACCTCGAGGCAATTAATGGGGAGTAACAAGGGGCAAGCAGTTCCTTGGGTGACCCTGGGGAAGATCCAAGCCATGAGCTAGTAGTCCCAGCCTTTACTTTGGCTGCACTGGCCTGCTCCCTGCCTTCTTTTCATGTGATCTTGCAAGACCCAAGGCCCCCTGCAATTGCCCTGAGTGCTCGTCCTGGAAACCAACCCAAAGCATAATTCAGAGTAGAGCTGGGCCCTGAGGGGCAGATATTTGGCGATTGCCTCCCTGCTGTGATGAATTCAGATGACGTGACTGCACGCTTCAGTCCCGTGAGAGCAGTACCGTCCAGCACGCCTGCAAGAGTGAACTTTTGGCGAAACGGGGCAGGAAAAGCAGGAGCATGTGGAGGGATTCTGTCTGCCTGTCCAGCCTACGCAAGCGCCATGGGCCAGCTGGACGAGACTGCACGCAAATAAGAAATTTATACAGTTATCTACCTGGCTCGCAGACTCAGACAAGGATCTGCACGTACAAGTTCATGTGCATGTGGCAGACTGAGTCCAAGCCAAACACGAATTATTCCACTGACTCCAATGGGACAAGATTTGTTTGTGCAGTTTCAGAGGCCGGTCTGAAAACTTGGAAAGAATATTTTCCGGGCATTTGACCAGTTTCTGGGTAATCTGAAAAGCGGCATCTTTTACACAGAGTGATACAGCTATAGGCACACTCTTGCACACATACATGTATGTATTTGATGGCTTTTTGCTTGCTTTTTTTAGTCATTCTACTCCAGTACTACTCGAACTGTAAATGTACACCGGAATGTGAGGATTAAGGAAAGTTAACCTGAGTTTTTCAGAGAGGAATTTCTGGGCCGCAAAATGAGTAGGAGGGGGTTTTGGGGAAGGGAGGACCTATTTTCCTTCCTACATATACTTAGTGTCAGCAGTCTTTAGTTCTACTTAAATGTAAAGGAAATACGTTAGCAAGGAGGGAAGTGCCTTTCATTTTTTGAAGTCTAGAATTAAAATATAACAGAAGTCAGACAAAAGTTTGCTCTGTGATCCACCGAAAGATTCGTGTCTTTGGACTGCTGTTGGCATGAAAAAGTAATTTCTCCCATATGCTTGGGAGAAACTCCATCGTGCTAGGGCTCCTGAAGTGGTGATTCTCATTCCTTATGTTTGTTTTCTCGTGGGGTGGCAAATTTCCTGGCTCCTGACGGCAGCTTGCCACGGCACCCACCATCAAGTGGGGGGCTGGAGCATGTGGCTGTGACCAGCAGCTCTCCTGTTGCCACCTGAACAGCCATGGTTTGAAAGAGCACTATTGCTGCTTTGAGGGTGCAAGACAGGTGTCTTCTCCTACAAATCTCCTGTGGCCTTGGGTTGGCAAGACATGTATGCAGGGGTGGGATGCCCTCTGTGTTGGGAGTGTCAGGTAGGGTTTTTTCCCCCACCCTGGCTAGCCAGTGCTCTTACCTACTGGAAAGCAGCAGAGGTCCTTGGAAGCAAGGCAGATTTTCATCAGCAAGGAAGCTTCCCTCCCAAGGTAATGTGGAAATATCCCAGACATCAAAGTGTCCATGTGCGTGCCTGGTTTACCTTTCTCACCTCACCTCCAGTCATCAAAGAAAACAGGATGTAACAGTACCATGCATTCCCATTGGAAATGCCAGAGTAAAATCAAGGCTTCTGGAGACAGCTCCTCAACAGGCAGATTTGAAAGAGCTTGTGCACTCCCTTCTAGATGCTTTTATGTCTGACGCGCCACATAAAGATGCAAGATACCATCAGAAAGAATCCTTCCTTCTTTTCAAGCATTCAACAACAAGCAATGTTTGCTTGTTGTTTGTTTCTGTGTAAACGGAGTTAGGTTAGAGGGCCAGGTAACAGAGTGTATCCATCCACTGTGCTCCACCGTGTTCCCACCCAAGTCCATGGAAAAGGCAAATACAGCTCCTTGCTCAGCCTGCTGTTTGTGAGTTAGAGCTAACACAGCCATCTTGACTCGAAAGCTGAGATACTAAAAAAAGTCACTGTAGGAGGAAATCATGACTTAATGGATTGACCAGCGACTTACAGGTCAGGGGTTGCACTCCAGCTGTGGGTACTCATGACTGACAGTTACCACCATCTCACGTGGCTTTTGGGAGCCAAAAAAGCCCCACGGGGCACAGCAACACCTGGGGCCGGGCTGGCTCCTGGGCATGATGTCAAACACAGGGCGGTCTGCTGGCCTCGGCCCCCGCTGCGCAGTCCCAGCCAGAGCCCAGCAAAGCTGAGCATTAGTGCATGTCAGTTGTTTGACTTAAGGCAGCAAAAGTAGGAGGGAAAGAGCCTATAGGAAATGGCTTTAAAAACATGAGTAATATAGCTTACTGGGGTTTTAATTAAGAAAATCAGAAAATATATTGTGTGAGTTCAAATCAATAAAAAATGCTGGGGAGGGGGCTTTCTCTTCCCCCTCATTTCTATGTTTATTTCCTTCCCTCAGCTCCCTCTCTCAGAACAGAAAAATAGATGAGTCACACAAGGAGAAAAAGAAGGCACAATGCATGCAAAATCAAAAAATTTAAAGGGGAGAAAGTACCTAAAAGCTGAGGAGAGGGGAATTACCCAGAAATTCTTGTTCTAAATTAAGCACCATTTGTTATGAAAAAAAAAAAAGAAAAGAGAAGGAAAGAAAACATAACAAATAGTTGTGGCCACAAAACGAGATAGCAGAACTGTGATGGTTTGGCTTCGCTTAATGCCTTTTGCACCCAGAAGCACATTCTTGAGGGAGAAAAGGAGGAACGCCTAGCCCATAGGTACCAGAACCTACCTGAGGAGGTCAGAGCTGGTGGGTGGATAGCTGCTGGATTAATGTGTGGCTGTGAACACTCAGCCTTTCCTTTCTGCACTGGGGGCTTCAGGCATGCACTCGGCAAGACTGCAGGAACTCATGGGATGCTGTTCTTGCCACAGCACTGACTGTCTGGTGAGTGACAGGGTGGGTCTGTAACCCCTCTCCTGAGAGGTAACGCAGGTACCGCTATATGCCTGCATCCACTCAGAGGACAGAGAGGATTTAGTGACCTCCTCCGGGCAGAATGACAGATAACCTCCTTCAGCCAGAGAAGAGCCACTGCTAAGTCTCGCTGTCACAACATGCCATCCTGGCCACTGGCAGCCCATCCTGCTGACAGAGAAGCTGCACAATAGCCAGTTCATTACTGTAGCAAAAGCATCCTACAAAAGCCAGAGGAAATTAAAGCACTGGGGTCTCCTTTTCTACAGCATTAGTGCTGTGATGAATGCGAAATCTAATCCCTACTGGCATCACCAATACCAAAGAAGACAGTACTATGTGTTAACAGGGTGTTGTCAGAGCCCCTCAGGAGCTGTATGCAGTGATCAAAAAATCTTGTGTCTCTCCCCCAACACCCACCCCCCTTAGCAGCTGTCTCTGCTTACAGGAGGTCACCTCATTTTCCATCCATCAGTGATGGGCCAGAAGTGCGATGGCAGGAGCATACTGAAGAAGTAAGCAAAGACTTTTCTCCAGAATTATTTTGGGAGTTTACAGAGGGAGAAACTTGTATTAGAGTAACCACTCCCAGGACAGCCTCTCAGCTCAGATTTAACCAGTGCCAGGAAGACACTGAACTTCCCATGAATCATTTTTCCACAGCTGTGAATAGCTTAGGGTGAACTTCAGGTATGCACATTATTTGTTGTTGTTGTTGTTTGAGATATTACAACCACAGCAAAGCCTTGACCCCCTCCAGTTCTCCCCACAGGGAGTGGCCATGCCCATCTTTCTTGGACATATTTACTTTAAACCGTTTGTACCCTGCACAGGAAAGGCTAAGAGGTGTTATCTGGAAGAGCACTGGCTTTGGGTTTTCTGTCTCTGCCTGCCTCTGCGCCCAACCCTGGTGTAAGGAGAAGCATTACTGTTGGCAAGGGGTACTGGCACTGGACAGCTTCAGGTAGATGTGACCTGCAGAACTGTGTGTGCTACTGAGGATAGCAACCAAGCTCACTGCATATTCCAAAGCCTCCTTGCAATCCTTTTTTCTACCTATAATTTCTCCCATATGCATGCACGTGGGCTGTATGTGGGTCCAATTCTTCCCTTGTCTCTATGCTTTTCACTGCATGCTTCCTTCAGCTAAAAGTTAGCCTATTATCCATGTCAAGGAGAAACCTGTCCCATGGTGCATCCCAATTTCCTCCAGCTCTTCCCTATCTTTTGAGCCTTTCCAGTTTTTATTTCTCCTTTCTCATTCTTCTTTTCTTTCTCCTTTAGGGAGGCAAAGTTTCAAGCAACACTTGATTTGATGGGTATTGTCTGGGGTGTGTGGGCCACCATCACCCCATAGCCATGGAGGTGGGTGTGCCTGCTTGCTCTTATGTCTCTGCTGCAGCCGTCAGGCTTTGCTAGTTATCACCAAAAGCAATAGTGGGGGTGTAGAACAGCCCCTGAGATTGTGGAAGTGGTGTGTCACAGCGTGTCAAAGCTGTGCTTTAATAACCAAACAGCACTGCCTAACTGAGGCCATCAACTCAAAGCACGGATGAAGAGAAAAACCTCTCTGGTTATGCCCTGGTTTGCCTGTATTTCACGGCTATCTCCTGGTCTATACATTCCTGGTAGCATACCTAGCTGAAAAAGTATACCTTTTGCTTTTGAAGGGGTATCCTCCTCACTTGCTGAGAGCAGCAGCTGCAGCCTGGCAGAGAGGAGGCGCACGCTGTGATTTCCCTGCCACCCCGCTTGGGCCGTTCCTGGGTTTCTGCCATCGCCCAGAAGGAAAGGGCACTCTCTGCTCTGCCAGTGCAGGAGCCAGGCTGCTGGCAGTCAGGATCAGAGCCCAAATCATGGAATCATAAACTTGTTTAGCTTGGAAAAGACCTTTAAGATCATTGAAGTCCGACTGAAGATGAGGCGTCACACTGTCCCAGTGACTGTGAGTACGCCACACGTCTTTTTATTGTTGTGTCATAATCACAATGTTCCTTTAATGTAGTTTGTTTAACTAGATGACTTCGGTGCTAAAAATAAGTGGATCTTGCTGTTTCCAGGACAACCGCTATCCCAACGGCTTATCTCGGCGCCTCTCCCCTGTCAAAAGGATGTTCTAAACAGAGCTGGCCATGAATATTAAAAATGAAGCACGCACACACAATAAAGCATTCCCTGGGAAGAGCCCCATGTTTCAATGCTGCCTGTTATGCTAATAGGACAGTTGCCTCTCGGAGAGGTGCTTAATTCAAAGGCTGCACAGTGTGGGATCAGATTGCAAGTAAGCAGGAATGTAATGTCTGTTTCTTCCTTTTTTTTTTTTCTTTTTTTTTTTCCTTTCCTAATTCAATCTCTTCCTGGTGGTTGGAGTGGCTCACTAGGCAGCACTTTCTGCCTCCAGGCCAGAAATCCATAAATAGAAACCTTCCACATGTGTCCTCAGCACACACAGTGAGATGGCTGCAGGGGATGGAGGGCCTGGCAGGTGGCACCTGGTGGCACCCGGTGGCATGGGACAGGCCAGCTGCCTCTGTGAACACTGGAGTGCTGATGCCTCCTATACTGAGCTGGGGATGACAGCTCACCACAAACAATGCTGGTTTTTTTCTGAAACCTTGTCTGAGTGATATTCAGTCAGTCTTCCTGATCAGAATAGAGATGGATTGCTCATTTGGAGGAGTCAAAGAAATTTAAGAACCCCCTCATAGCAAGGAAATAGTTGGGCTAGTAGATCATAGAACTACAGACTGTTTTGTGTTGAAAGGATCTCATGAGACCATCTGGTTCAAACCCCCTGCTATGGACAGGGACACCCTCCACTAGCCCAGGTTGCCCAAAGCCCCATCCAGCCTGGCCTTGAACGCTGGCAGGGAGGGGGCAGCCACAGCTGCATTGGGCAGCCTGTGCCAGGGCCTCACCACCCTCACAGTCAAGCATTTCTTCCCAATACCTAATCTAAATCTCCCCTCTTTCACCTTAAGGACATTTCCCCTTGTCCTATCACTCCCTGCCCTTGTAAACAGCCTTTCCCCAGCTTTCCTGTAGGTCCCTTCAGGTACTGGAAGGCTGCTGTGAGGTCTTTCCAGAGCTTTCTCTTCTCCAGGCTGAACAAACCCAACTGTCTCAGCCTGTCTTCACAGGAGAGGTGCTCCAGCCCTCTGACCATCTTTGTGGCCCTCCAAAAGCTTGCTCCAGCTTGACTTGACTTGCTCCATCAGCTCCATGCCTTTCTTGTACT